>KN889288.1:14599-25873 GCA_000934455.1 Apostichopus parvimensis | reverse complement strand
GATGTCTAAGTTTGATCTACTGGCCTGATCTGTTACTTGACTGTCTTTTCTGGTATCTCCTTTAAGGTTAAGTTTGTATGTGAACTTCATCATGGTTCCCTTGAATGGATTCTCTTGTTGTCTCTTTGTCTTGCTGATCCTCCATCGTCTCTAGCTCGTAATCTTCTTCATGAATATTCAGTGCAGTTTAAACTTTTGTGGCCAAAACGATGACAGTTAAAGCACTCTGTTGATGGGCATCTTTATTCGGAGTGTCCATCATTGTTACATTTATAGTTTGGGCAGTTTCTCGATGTTAGATGATCCTCTCCCAAGCAATTGCTACAAACCCTACTTTGGCCATTGTGTTTGAGTCTTATATGAATGCCTCCAATAACAACAGCATATAGTAGACTGTTTAACTTGCTTGGTAATTCAAGCCGTTACAAATCGTGTCCCGTTTTGGATGTTGGAAAAAATCATTGTAGAATTTATGGGGCGATTCAGATCGAATTTTGCAGCCAAGTTCTGTTAATTGTTGGTTAGTTCAGAATCATCAATAAAAACAGGGACGTTGAATAAACTTAAAGTCAATATATGTATCGTTACACCCATCACGACGCAATCTTCATTTCCAATTTGTAAACCCGACTCCTGTAACAATTCAGCATCCTTCACGTTTTTGAATGTGACAATCCGTTGCCCAGAAAATTGAACACATCCGATAATGTTCTTCCTTCCGACGTCACTTGAGATAGCATTTATCACACCAATAGCGTTAAACGAGCAATCAATTATTTTTATGCTATTCTCCTTCAGGTTGTTAATTTTCTACCGTTGCTCCATACTAACATGTCAACGGTGGCTAGAATTAGCAGAACTCATATCTGTATAGTGAAGGGCTGACTTGCGCCGAAAGACCCAGCCGCCTCCAATTCTGTAAAACAGTTTTCTTTTCAAATGTGTTCCAAATTCAATTTACCAAGCAATTAAATAAAATGAATCGTTTGTGCAATCCGGTAACTAGCAAATCTCCAATTTCGATAATTGCAGCTATCAAATGGCGGAAAAATCGTATAATTTTGAGAGTCATAAATTGTGACATGTTCGCGGGTCGCGAACACACACATTTTTCTTGACATTGGTATTTCTTGACATTAGTGCTACAACTATGTTCAGGACTGCATCCCTGCTCCAGCAGTATATATGTAGCCTGTTTCACTAGGTACTACAAAAATCTAAAAACACGAGAAGACCATAAAACTGACCAAACCCTTTAAAAAAACAAAGGATAATCACATAAAATAGAGTTGTACAAAAGTAAAGTTCTTAATATAGCGCTAAATACCAAAAGGCCTCTAGGTGCTTTACAAAACCTAAAAACAAATAAACTAATAAAAAGACAGAGAAATCAAAGGAATAAAAAGTCTAGAAAACACAAAAACGAAAATTAAACAGTATGTAAAATACGAACACAAAAATCTAAAAACACGAGAAGACTATAAAACTGACCAAAACCTATAAAAAACAAAACAAAGGATAATCACATAAAATAGAGTTGTACAAAAGTAAAAGTCTAGATAACGATACGAGTATATAAAAGTGACAAAGTCACGTTGAGAAACTAAAATGATGTGTTTTTAAAACACTACTTATATGTTGTACAAGGATGAAGAGAGCATGAGCAATGAAGGTTGCTTACAAATTGATGGAACAATAAATAAAGCATGAGTACAATGCAACTATTGATCTAACATTCATGTGCTGTATACAGTGATTACAGCTTTGTCCATTTCAATACCAGGGAGTTTTTTTTGAAAGTATTGATCAAATCCGAATTTAGGGATCAATCTCTAAACATTCAGCTGGGAGCAAGCATTACAAGATTCTTGTATTAGCTATTGATTTATCAAAACTACAGTACTTAAGAAACTATGGTAGTTAGTAGTCAGAACCTCAAGAACTTGATATTTCGGGGAAAAACAGTTCTTGACTACATGCAAATGGAAACTTTAAGCTAAAGCAAAGTGTCCAGTCTTTGTATAGTTTTGGTCGATTATCAAAACATCAATCGAATGCATACTTAGGTAGGTAGATGTATTGACCTTTCTGTTCATTACTGAACTTTAAAACAAGTATGTACAGGTAATTTGCTCTGTCCATAATGTCTCTCTCTCCACCTCTCTCTCTCCACCTCTATGTTCCCTCAGTAACCTTGACTTGTAATAGTTTCCCTTGCACTGAGTTTAGAGAAAATTGTTCACTGTGTAGGCTCCATGTTGAGGCCAAGCCATGTGCTCCTGGTGAGTCGGGTGACTATTTTGGGATTAGGAACTGGATGTTTGCTGTAAGAATTTGTCATTTGCTTGATCTCTACAAATGGGCAAATCTTTTGCCAAAAAGAACCTTGTTATGAATGTGTGAGTGTTACACAAGAAAAGTACCCAAAAATATTCTTTAGATTGTTAATTTTGATCAAATTTATGCACAGTGGGGCTGTCAGAAGTAGAGAAATGTTGCCATATTGCAGTTTCAGTTTATGGTAGTTATATTGAGTTCATCTTTTTAAATTTGGTAACAAATCAACCAGTTGCTTTTCAAACCCCAGATTACTATTTTTGAATTGACATCACTTTTGTTAGGCCAATATACAGAGAGTGTAATTGGTGGGTGCACATCCCACACCCCCCCCCCTCCACCCACCACCACCCATCCCTCATTTTCAACGGTCCACATTTCCCTGAGCAGAGAATGGTCTTTTGTGACTCAGGGAATGTCAGCAAATTTTGGCCAATGTCACAAATTAATGTGGAATTCAATAAAAAAAGGTCACCATCTTCAGTAAATGCATTACATCATAGAAACTGACCTGTTTGTATGTAGTGTGCTCTTTCACCATTTGTTATATTTAACTGGCAAGTACGAACAACTCAATTATTGTCTGACTAGTTTGTCACACAAACGCGTACTATTCATATACAAAGGCACTTCACAATTTTGGAATCTACACTGTACGTGGTTCTTTAAATGTTGATGTGTTGGTTTATAAAGTCTGAGAACTATGAATGTTGTGTAGTGGAACACTGATCAGGTTCGATCGTTATTAAAATGGAATTGTTGATGTCATCTAAATCACATCAGCATTTTCAGTTTTGGTTTCGTTTCATCTAAACAGCTGACGATTCTCGAGTTCGCGGGCACTTTAAATGCACGAACCGTCAAGACAAGACTGCCGAATCAACCACAGAGCAAGGTAATATCGGTGATTATATACGTTTATGTTAAGGTCAAAGGTGAAGTTTTGAAGTTGTATGTAACAGACTATTGAAGGCTTTTACAGGCTCACCTTAGCTTCTCTTGAGACAAGTTTCCCTCAAATCAACTGCCAAGTTGACGTTATCGAATTTTGTTACACCTTTGGAAGTTGAACTGATAAGGTTACTTCATGATGAAAAGTAACTGTTTTTTTTTTTGTGACGACGTAACATCATAATGATGTAAGGAAAATATCACAAACTACGAAGACTGTTGGGTCAGTTAATGGATGACTTCGAACAGACCTTTAATCTTGAAATTTTCTAGAAAAAGGGAACAGTTTTAGACTAGTTCTGTGGTGTTTTCTTTGGCTATTCCGATTTTCAATGTGGTTTGCTATATAAGATATAGGTACGCTTTAAAAGCTATGGAATACGCTGTTAAAGCTAAATTGATGATGATATTGATTGATCAGTGCTGGCTTAAATGTTAATATTTTAAGCCATTGTTTTTATTTAAGCTCTATTAAATGGGCCAAAACATGTTCTTTGACTTCATATAAACAACATTATATCCTTGGTTGACTTTATTAAACACCATTTTTGCCTTGACAAACATCTAACTCCTTGTTAGTTACTGTACATATAATCTGAGGCCACAACATTGTACGTGTGTTTTATCATGTTTATTTTCTTGCATCACAACATGAGCTGACTTAACAATGGCCTCTGCATGTTGGACTACACAGTCCAAGCACTTAAATCATGAGACTCAGATTATTACCACTGTGCAATAGAAATACAACCTTGACTGATAGAAATATACATGTTTAAATGGTCTATAACATATCAAAATTAATTATGTACCTAAAGTCATCTTTTAAGCTAGCTGCCCACTGCCCCGACTGCCCCGACTGACCGACGTGACCCGACTGACCGACGTGACCCGACTGACTGACGTGATCTGACCCAACTCTACTGTTATGACCTAATTTTCAATAGTGGTTAAGAACCATATAGTCTTTCAACTGACCCCTGCATATTTAAACTACATGTAACGATGCGTGAAGACGTCCTCGTTAAGTTAGGTCACTTGTGTCATTCAAACTTATTTCTCCATTTTTAACTTTGCATTGGTTAAAACTGTTCAATGTCTGTACTGGTATGTATATATACTTTCATGGCATTATCCCCAACACGCCACAAATCTGCTCTTTCAAACCTTTCCAATAACAGTTTTTAAAGCTCTAAATCAATGTTTTATTTCCTGTCACATTTATTTTGACATACTGATAGCTACCAATCTATACTCAAGCAAACCTGTGGAGACCACACCAAAGCAAACTACTAGTGGTGATGCATCCGGCTCGACTGTCAGGGAAGGTACAGTAAATGTAGATGTTAGGTATGCAAGGGAAGAAGGAAGGATTCATGCTTACTAGTTCACCTGAGCCTCTTTCTTTGAGACCATTGCCAAATTGTAAACTATATGGTTAGCCTGTATTGTTAGACCTATAATATTTTAGATACAGAGCTATACATGGGTTCACTGTAATCACATACCACCTGACTTCACGCAAAGACAGTAGATTACCCTCTTGTTGTGTTGGTGTACAGTAACTCCCTGTGTTACCTAAAGTCGCGTACTGTGTTATACATATGTAGTTGCAGTGATAGACACTGTAGTCGCTGTCCTCGTTAGTCAAATTGTAACCACTTTTTCAATCCCAATTATAATCTACAATCTACAATGTAATCGAGTAAACATCAGTTTTGTATTTTCAGACACTTTCGTGGATTATTGCGCCCGTTCAGGGGAATTATACGGTAAACTGGATGTATATATTTATCCGAATTGATCTCTAAAAAGATCTGCCGGAAGTACTTCGAAATTGAGCACACTTAGATAGTAAAGCATTATTTTATCACAAAATTATCGTACTTGATGTAAAGACTCAGCAAACCAAGATATTTGCTTTCTTTTTCTTGTTTAAACCTAACGATAGCCAGCGAATCAGTGGGGACTTCCCCAAAGCAAACCACTACTGCTGGTGATTGTCCTCGTGATGATCCTCCTATTGAGGTGAGAATTACATACTTAACTACATACCATTTCGAAGTAAGAGAATATTATGTTTGGGGAGAAAGATTTTAGAGTAGACTTTTGATGATGATCTGAGCAATTACGATATTGCTTTGCTGTACAATACTGTATGTTGGCTGTAAATTATCACTTCCAGTGTTGACTAGAGATATCACAGATATAGCAAAGAATATGTTTGGAATAGTACTGCAGTAATAACCTGAAATTTGGATATTTTTTCCTCTTTGTCATCCAAATAGTAAAGATATCCATGAAACTATTTAGATATGATGCCACTCTTTGTAGGAGAGAAAGCTTGATGTTGTGATTGGCATTTCAAGTACATTCCATGAATCTTGGAAACATCAACACTATCAGTAGGACCAATTAGAACATTCGGTTTGTAATAGCTTAGCATAGTCTGAGATTTGCGATGAATTTAACACAAAGTATCCAGGCATCAATGTTTCCAGATCGCCCGAATTACCCTTAAACAAAATGTCTGTTCATGGAGTGTACATTATAGGATGAGGTACTTCGACCTTCCCATGTGACATAATCGTCCTTCCTCATTCAGCATGTTGTTCTTTATCTTTGCTATTTTAAAACTCTAATTAAAGTATAAATAGTCGTCAAACTTGTAAACCATGGAACAATCTTATACTCCAAGGAGCTGATTAATGCAGGTCTTTCATTTGAAGCGTACAATACAATGACAAGTGTCGTTTTTCTGGTTCTCGTCCTTGGTCAACATATTGTCATCAATTGTCATTGTATAAATTAGTGTTCAAATTCTGTGTACATAGCTCAGTATTGAATGCTCTGAACTTTATCTTATGAATTTACTATGGTTCCTGCACGTACAAACACTGGTATATATCTCCACATTTGTTTAGCGATTTGCCCATTTTGAATAACATTTTGCGATGTGATATCGGATAAATTATTCTCTGTTGTCATAATCGTCTTCCTGATTGCAGGTAATAATTTAGCTGGTACGCATCAAAGCAAATTGCTCTGTAATTTAAATATATATTCTCTCTTTATTTCCGCAAGATGATAATACAAAAAATACATAGAAGATAGTACAGAAGCATCAAAATGTTGAAGTATACATACAGTCATCACAAGAACAATCTTATTTACAATGTAATTATCACTGCGGGGGAGACCTGGCAGAAGCAATGCTTATATAAATTCCAGGGCACCCTCTATACTTAATTACTTGATTTACTTATTACTAAACTTTAACGTATATAAGTCCCACCCACCCCAAAGAAGAAGAAGAATGCAGGGAGAAAAAAGACAAAGAAAAAAAAGATCAGTACTTATCTAACAAATGATTTTATAAAGCCAATTTAAAGGAAGTCAAAAAGAGTTGGGTACGTAAGTTGACATCTAGAGAATTCCAGAACGTGGGGCCACGTATGCGGATTGTCTTTTGATAAGAAGAAGAACGACATAATCTATGAAAATAATTGTCCCTATTTCGTGTATCATAATGGTGAAAATTGCCTGCCTTGATGAAAAAAGAGCTAAAATTGGGTGGAAGTAAATTGTGATTGAATTTGTACATCAAGATTCCTAATTGGTAGTGGTATAAGTCAAAAATAGTCAAATTAGTGTACATAATAAAAGTATGAAGATGGGTAGCAGGAACCAAATTTATTGTATTAGAGACGAAATCAGAGCCCGGTAAGACTGTTGCACAATTGTGAACAATAAAATAAATTATTTCATTGTGAAAATTATTTAATAATGTTTTAATTGAGCTGAATGGGTTCCATCACCACAGGGAGTTTCTATTCCTGGCTGGGCTGATAATACCATAAAACAAATTTATGTAAATTTACTAAATGACAGGTACCTTTGAATGTGATCATTAAGTTATCTCGGTACTTTCTATGTTTCATTTTTGTCATAATTGTCAGATGACCAATTGCCTGGATTGGTTCAATGCTGGTTGTAATAATACTAGCACATACACCATCAGACCAACTAACTGGAATAGACCACGCTTTGAAGTCTTCTGTAATATGACAGACGGAGGAGGATGGACGGTAAGTCTAATATGACATCCTATAGTGTAGACGATAAATTGTTTATGTATAATATGACTGACGGAGGAGGATGGATGGTAAGTCTAGCATGACATCATAAAGTATATACGATATATTGTATATGTGTAATTTGACTGAGGGAGGAGGATGGGCGGTAAGTCTATCATGACATTTATAGTATAGACGATATATTGTATATGTGTAATATGACTGACGGAGGAGGGTGGACGGTAAGTCTAGTATGACATCCTATAGTATAGACGATATATTGTATATGTAATATGACTGACGGAGGAGTATGGACGGTAAGTCTAGTAAAACATCCTATAGCATAGACGATATATTGTATATGTGTAATATGACTGACGGAGGAGGATGGACGGTTAGTCTAGTATGACATCCTATACTATAGATGATATATTGTATTGTATAATTTAACTGAGGGAAGAGGATGGACGGTAAGTCTAGTATGACATCCTATAGTATAGACGATATATTGTATATGTATAATATGACTGACGGAGGAGGATGGACGGTAAGTCTAGTATGACATCCTATAGTATAGACGATATATTGTATATGTATAATATGACTGACGGAGGAGGATGGACGGTAAGTCTATCATGACATTTATAGTTTAGAAGATTTATTGTATATGTATAATATGACTGACGGAGGAGGATACACTTTAATTAGTATGATATCCTATGTTTCATAAATACGGCTACGTTTGCCTCAAAATGTAGTAATTCTGTGCATATTTTCAGATTCTAAGCACCAGAGGTGTGCTCTGTTCAATAGTTCTACACACATTCTCATTGACAGTTATAACATCCTGTAATATTACGCAATCACACTGGTCTGCAGAATCACTTTGGTCGATTGGTACGGAATTAGTTTGTGACGCAAGGGTCAGGGGTTCTGTTCCCTACCTATACATTTGCAATGGCAGTGAATTTGCCACAAAAAAGCCTTTCAGTGTCCTCTGGAATTAGAAACAAGTTCCAACTTAATAAACTTATGGTTACTCTAATGAAACCATGCAGATGGTAGCAATACATTGATATTCTTCCCACTGGTCTTTGCATCTTCATTTGAACCTTACTTTTCTTTATTAATTTTTAACCTATACAGTTCCAGTCCACTTGTGGTTATTACAGTGTTTGATTCCAGTATCTATAAATTGTCAGAGTTGCTCACTTGATATAGATTCAGAGTTCATTAAAAAATTAATCTGCCTGTCACAAAAGTAGGCTCTTTCTCTCAGATAATGAGGTCATTTTAGATTTGTAGAAATAATCATAAAGGGGGAAATGGGGTAATGGGCATTTCAATTCAAACCAGAGCTGAGCCCAAAATCTTTCAGAATGTTTCTCTTCCAAATGAATACTGTGGAAGTTTGACAATAAGATTCCATTATTTGTAATGGGACCGAGTTAATATATTTAAGCAACAATATCCAACAGAGGTCTAATTATCTATATTACACACACAGATATCAATTCTACAGTTTTCTCTCCTGGTGTGTGAACAATCAACTATGGTAGATGGTGAAATTCGCTTTTCAATTTGAGTCAGTTCAGGTACAACGTCACACACATTCTAGTTTAGGCCTTGTTAGCGTGATATCCTAAGAAAGGCTTCATGTATTAGATTCCCTAAATATACAGCCAACTACCTCATGAAAACGTCAATGCGTTCTGGTTTTAAGGTGGGGTCTCACCTTTACCAAACCTAGCAAGTGTTGACCCGAAAGTAGATGATGAAATTAAGACTTATGGGTCACAAAATGAGTTTGGTGGGTCGCTGGTAATTTCTAGACGTCAGATGATTTATCTACAGTTTTTGTTTCTTTTACTAAACATCAAGTCCATAATTCAAACTACTGTAGCTTTCTGAGCATCTATTCTGAGTTATGGTGGGGGAGGTGGGTGTCTGGTGGGTGCTGGCTCAATCCTCATGGATGATCCTGGCATGTGGGTCTCAAAGGTTGTCGAGTACTGTTTAAGATAATAACCAGTATGTAGATAATATGTGGGAATCCTATGCTACTGACAGAAGGGTAAATTACAGGTGAGAATGTAGGACTTCAGTTTGGAACATTGTCAATTACTGCTTCATTTAGAGGTCATCCTTTCCTTTTGTAATAGAAGTAATACAGTCCACTTCTCATTGAAAATGTTATTGAAATAAATGTATTCTTTATTATTATTAAAATTATTCTTTCCGTTCTTACATTATTTACAGGTCTTTCAACGTCGTGTTAATGGTTCCGTTGAATTCTATCGTAACTGGCAGAGCTATAAAAAAGGCTTTGGTGAGCTGGACCACGAGTTTTGGTTAGGTAATGATAAGCTGTATCACCTCACCAATCAAGGCAACTATCAATTGCGGATCGATATGGTGAACAAAGATGGAGCTCCATACTACGCAAAGTTTGACTTGTTCCGGATCAACGATAAAAGGGACAATTACAGACTGTCTGAACTGGGAACTTACATTGGAACTGCAGGTTTGTCCAAATTATAGGTTTCTCTGTGTTTGTTGTATACAAGTTCACTGTACTATTAAATATCATGTTCTGTTTGTTTCATAATATACTAGGTAAGTATATTTTATCGTGTTATGTTCATTCTTTAGTGCAGCCAGCTGCATGGCTTTCATTTTTTAAGCAACCCAAGTAGTCACCCCTTGACCTTGATTACCAGGGAAGTTCATTGGCGTGCAACTTAAGCTGTGGTAAGAATTTTACGAAGGTCCAGTGGCGTAGCCAAGGGGGCGTGGGGGCTACAGCCCCTCCCCCCCCTGCAAGCTTGTCGCCCCCCAGTCGCCCTCCCACTGGGATTTTGGGTGTCGAAAAAAATTACATGTGCGAAAAATATATCATTGGTCTGAATGGTCTCGAGTCTCCATGATGACCACTTATGAACGACCCTTCGACCGCGAACCGGCAGTAGGCTATAGTTGCTGACAAACCTGACGTGACATAGCGCATAGGCCGAGAAGACATCTATAGTAGTCGCATTGTACTGAAAACGCATGTTAACGACCGTCGAATTATATAATAGCTGCTCTAATAAATACAGGCGCGTAGCGAAGGGGGTGGGCCAAGGGGGAGACCGCCCCCCCCCCTTGAGCATATTTTTGTGTACGTTTTTATGATATCGCTAGTAATTTTAAAATAGAAAATGCTTAGATGCAACATGCAAGGCCTGGAAAGTGCCATTTCCAGCGATCTGGGAGGCATTTTCGGCCAAAATTCTCTTGTACGCTAGAAAAAATCCTGCCTACGCCACTGCGGAGGTCATAAATACATTAACAACAATTTCAAGGCGATGTACATTTTTTAAAGAATTGTTTTGCAGTTATTAATAATAATAAGTTATTGTAGCAGTGGGAGGGTGGAAAGGCAGGGTATGTTACTTTATGAATGGGGATGGTGGCAAGTGGTTATAAACGTTATCGCATGACTGAAATTATCCTGATATGACCACTAAGGAATATATGGATTACATTTTCATTGGTTTTCAATACAATTTGTGTTGCTACATGGTGAATTGTCCAGTTCTGTAGTAAGCGTCTATGTCATGTTTCTTTGTTACACATGATAATCATTTTAGCGTTACTGTAGGTAAAACGCGACTGAACCATGCCCAGGGGCGGATCCAGGGGGGCCCGGGGGGGCCGGGCCCCCCCCCCTTTTTGAAAATCCTGAATTTTTTTTTTACCGCGTTCGAGGGAAAGGGCCCCATGCGTGATGAAAATATTAAAAGAAAAAAATCATATGGAGTCTCCAAGTGTGAAAATTATTTGTATACAAAAATGTAGGTGTTGGGTAGGGTGAGCCGTACGGCACTTTGGAAATTTCAGGAAATACCGAGCCGATTCGGGAAATTTT
>KN889287.1:2560-15502 GCA_000934455.1 Apostichopus parvimensis | reverse complement strand
GGTGGTGATACAAAGCTTGCGAATATTTAAAATTGATAAGTTTTGCTGTCTAACTTGAAAAACTTAACAACTCTGTCTCTGGAAATGGTGGGAAATTACGGAAATAATTTTTCCCTCAACCAGAGAATTCCCGCAACCCAACATGATTAATCATGAACAGAGTCATACACCGTATAAACTCTACACTACATTTCTGTCCAAGATTTGTCAATCTTAGTAAGACTAGTCACTAAAATAAAGCCTCAGGCCGATAGACTAGGCTTGCATAGCCTAACGTTAAGGTACTCACTTACACGCTTAAATCGACACAATTTAGTATTTCTTACGAACGTCTCTCGCGCAAGGCGCGCCATTTTTAAAAATCCAAATGCTTTCATTTAGACAACCAAAAAATCATTTGGACAACCAAATATGAAGGCAAGGTTGTCCTTTGGACAACCTTAATATTTTCTTGAATCAATGGTGATTGGTCTCTGAATTTTCATGGAGCAAACAGAATTGCACAAATTCCAGTAGAGCAAGGATAATGTACCATGGTCAATTCATGAGTGAAACAACTCAATTTATACTATTTTTGTTTGTATTTTTCAACAGTTGATAAATCAGAATGCATCAGGCGATGTAACGTTGCAATACAAAGGCACAGAGTACAGCATGAAGGTGATAAGCTCGGAGGCGTCGCGGCTACAATCTCTAATGCCTGAGAAGGTAGCCGCCGACCTCAGCGGTGAAGTCCAAGCACCTATGCCTGGTAAACTGCATGCCATACAAGTCCAAGTTGGACAACAGGTAACTAACATTTTTGCAAACGTTTTTCTATTTTTTTAATTTTTTTATTTCTATCTCTACTGGTTTTCAGGGTATAATATACTGTTGTCCTTTTCGTTTTTTCTGTAAATGTCTCGCATTTTTTAGGAGAATCCACTGGGGAGACGAAAGTGACTTAATGTATGCTGAAACACATGCACTATGCAATAAATGGCTGACTCAGTATCCCTCAGGTAGCAATCCAGTTGCCATCGTTATTATTCCATTGTGGATTTTTTCCCTTCTCTTCTCGCTTGTGATTTGGTATCCTGAGCGTGAAAACCCAATGTTAAAACGTCATTCCGCAGACTTTTTGATGCTGTCATTATTAACTGACTAACTCATGCAAAACATGACAAATTTCAAAGCGGCTTTTTGAGTTGATGTCGATAAAGCCTTACGACACTACAACCTCATAACCATCTAGTTCTTCAGCTTTGACTTGTAACGTTTTTAAAGTTTTTAAAATGTGCATTAAACTTGGTGTTAATACTAAATTATGAATAAATGTGTACCAGTGTTAATATGTGGAGATCTGAACTGGAATCACTACTTGCTTTCTCTCTTTCCCTCGCAGGTTGGAGAGGGCCAAGAAGTCTGCGTCGTTGAAGCCATGAAGATGTTGAACAGTTTGCACGCTGGCAAAAGTGGAAAGGTGAGCAAATTCCAAATAAATAAGATATGAAACAAAAAGTGAATATTCCCTGATATCTTCATCGTGACCTTGAATAATTTTTTGTGGCAATGCGATCATGGTGATGTACTCAATGATAAACATTATATACCAAAAGTAAGTAATATATATATATATATAATATATTTGCTTTTTTATATAGCGCTTCATACCAGCGATAGGTCTCAAAGCGCTTTACAGACATATTACCCCTGGTCAATGATAACCTGTCCCAGAGACAATCCCTCCAGTCGGCAGCAGTTATATGCTGCAAGCAATGACAAGTTACTTCACAGGTACCCATTTAACCCCTGGGTGCCCAAGGACACAACATAATGAACTAGGCAGAAATCGAACCAGCAATCCTTGGATCACGAGTCCGATGCCTTAGCCAATTGGCCACCACGCTCTCAAGTGACCGTGAGCCATGATTTGAACTGAAAGAATGATTTACAACTCTTTCTCCGGCAGGCAGACAGTGTTGTAGAGCGAGCAACTCAATCTCTTAAAATGTCTGCATCTTCACCGTAAAGAACAAAAAGACAAGCTTTGTAAAAGACAGGGGTTAAATAACGATTTCTTTAGCTAGCATTGGTCAAAAACTTCCAGTTGTCTAAATCAGCGTCTCGTGTTTGCACGGTTAATGCTTCATGTGTATCATTGTATGCAATCAGATGGAATAGATGATCTTAAGAAGATAACATTGGACATTGTGTCCCTCCTTTTATGTGGAAACCAAAAAACACATGACATGATTGGTAAAAGCCTAAATTTAATAATTACTTGCACATTGGTTGGTGTTAAATGTCATTACTCAGTACATGATTAACTTAAAAAGTGTGAGTTTTTTTCAAAAGTTGAAGGGAAAAATGTTACTGGAAGAAAGTTGATGTTAAACGTCATTTAGTCACTTTAGTCACTTTGAGTAATCTTTCTGTTAACTTTTGTAAAAGTTAAGAAATGAAAATGCTTCGATTAAACACTTTTCTGGGTACAGAAAAGATGTGAATTGAGGATGTTCAGTGAGGACTTGTACAAGTCAGGTTTTCAGCCAATTAAAAGACTGAAAATTTCATTCATTAACATTTCTTTCATTTTTTTCTTGCTTCACTTTTCTGGCAGGTTACAAAAATATTCTTCGAGGTCGGAGATAATGTATCCGAAGAGGAGGTGATTCTTGAGATTGATTGAATTGCGACCCTTGACCTTGTATGAATATTCAACGTGTAGTATGTCATGATCGACAGTAGTCCAACAAGGTTCATTTCGCTTAACTTGATTGATGTTTGAGGTGCAGTTTGTCAAATCTCAGAGGCTATAATCTGTTACTTACAGGGTGTTTAGTAAAAGAAACTATGAAAAGAATTTTTAATCATTTGAACATTTCCATCTCAACAGATATAAATGTAGTTATAAAAGATATGAATAAAAAAAGTGGACATTCTGTATATTTCTCAATGATATTGTTGTAAACAATGATTCCCATAACGCAAATCAACTCTTTGTTTTATGCCTCTACATTTGTACATGACAATTGCCGTCTGCGTTATTATGATTTGCTAGCGTAACTGGCAGCCTTTTAGCTTTATCTTCTCAAACCTCAATTCCGGTCAGTAAAACCCATTCTGCTCTCCTCCTCACTCTACCAGCCCCAAAATTGATTTATTTTCTCTGCAAACTCTAATTTTTCATCCATCATCATAATCATAGAGCAGTTTAACCTCCTTTCATCTAAAAGTCTCAGATATCTGATTGGCAGTACGCCAATGTTGGCAGTAGTCACATAAAAATTAACAAGACATTGTTAATAGAAAGTGTATTATTTTACTTTTACTAGAGCTGTTTCTATTTTACATCACAAAATCGACAGTTTCTAAGTTTTATTTCCTACCCTCCGTCATTATCCATTATTAGTGAGGTGTTTACCTACTTACTGCAGGGTCTGTGTGAAGATTCCGATTAGCTGTATAGGTAGCAGCAGTTGGTGTGGATCACAAAAGACCAGTAGATATTATAATTAACTTATATGTACAAATATAATCACGGCAATTATGTTTAATAGGAAATTTGGACACGAAATATCCACATTTTTGTTGTGTCGCAAAATATGGTGGATTATTTTAATAAATAAATTCGCATATCTAAAAACTACAAGTTCTGGTATGGTCGATTTTGTTGTCTTCACTTTAAAATATTCCCGTAATATGTAAATGCTTTCAATATTTGTCTCATTAATTTGGACTACAGGGACCAGACAGATAAATTTCACTCCACCTCACCTGAGAACTTCCCTTATAAACTCCTGTTTTTGAGTTTCTGGCTAATCAGAATGTTCACACGATACTCATAGCTAGTACAGTAGCTACTGTTCATGTTCCACAACCGTGCATCAGTAACTACTGCGCTGTGTTCGCAACACGGTAACGTGTTACAGTTGGCACAGTAATTACTGGAAAGTTGTTACACGTTGAAAGGCGAGTCCGACAGGTGACAGTTTGCAGTAATTTAAAAAAATATATATATTTTTTTATTTTAAATTTTAAAATGAATTTTTAAATTTGCAGTAAGAAAAAACTTGCAGTAATAACAGTGCCACCTGTAACACATGTTACTGTGTTACGAATACAGCGCAGTATAGTTACTGATGCACGGTTGTGGAACATGAACAGTAGTTTCTGTACTAGCTATGAGTATCGGGTGGAATTTTAAGCTCAGTTTGCTACATAATAATCATCCTCAGATGATTTCAAAAGAAAATTGAGCGTTTGCTTCTATACAGACATATTAAAAGTGAAATATTCATAAATCAAGGGTCAAGTGTCGTACACTGACAACTATTTGGAATGTACTCTTTTTCTATAAAGAAAAGCATTCTTTACAATAGCTTTAGTTTAGTCGATGTTACGCAGACACAATTAAGTTGATAATGTTTCACGTACATTTCAGAGACATTCGTGTAGGTAATAATAGAAAATATTACCACATTTATATGCAAGTAATATCCTAACAACTTTATTTAATTGGATTGTTAGTTGCAGTATTTAAACTACAGAAGATTAAACTAAATGTATTAGTCACTATTACTATGTTACGCAGTGTTACCAAGCCAATTGATTCCTAGTTTATGAAAACAGAAAGTGGTGAAAACCTTCGCTTTTACGACAGAGCAATTGTGAATACCGTGAAATTATTTAATTTTTAAAGACATCGGACGTTATTTATCCTTTTCGTTTCAGTTGTTCTGTTCGTAGCTACCTCATGTTACATAATCAATTTTAAAAACAGGTTTCTTGAATTTGCCCCGCAATTTCAGCAAACTTAGCAGGTGTTTACTCAGAGTAAGATTCCAATGTGTCAAAATAAGACACCATCTCCTAGAGAATTTTTTTTCTTTTTGGTTAAGTACCAAATAACTTGATGAATTTAATCCGATAATCATTTCATTTCATCTTTTCTTTTTATTATTTCAAACAGTGTACTTTCCAAACTTATCCCGATTTTCCACCATAACCGTTGTACCTTTTACGGGTTAGTTATGCTAATGGATATTTAGTGTTATATGCCGTTTTATAGCATTGGACAACATGAATAAATTAAACACAGTAACTTTAAGAAAGTGCTTCTAAGGAAACTTTGGCACACAATATAATATCACAATTTGACTGATCTTGATAACAGCGGCATGCATAATAATAATAATAATAAATGCAAATTTATATAGCGCCAATATCCAGAGGAAACCAATGCTCAGTGGCGCTAGTGCTCGGGGAAGGCAGTCAAAAATAGATAAGTTTTGAGTCTGTTTTTGAAAATGTGCATACCGCTGATTAGAGGACTGGTATTAGTTAACCGTCATGCTACCCTGCGACTCCTGTAATTTATTGTTTATATTTAAACTGGGAGACACTCAGGTAACTCTCAGTTCATCCACGCACAGAGAGATCTTCCTACAGATTTTGAGCTGGTAGGAATACATGGAAAATAGACTTGTTTGAATAATGTTTTATTGACTAATAGTAATTTTTTGTCAGGTTTTATTGTCGGTCCCATCTTGCCCATGACTCCTTTGTTTTCTTAGGTAAAAAAACTGCCTTTTTTGTTGTCTGCATTAATCTGACCTATCTATTTAATGTGTACATATGGTAAGATAATCCACTATCTATATGTAAGAGATTGAAACAGTTTGGCTGCTCCAGATAAGTGATTAATCAACTGCTCAACATATTAAATCAAACAAATAAGTTAAACCTTCATCATTTTGGAGACCTTTTAAAGTTGTTGTGTAACTTGACTTTCTCCTACTGCGATTTCTGTGAAAAAAAATGAACATAAATACTTTTCGGGAACTTCATCTTTCCCTTAACGTATATAAATATAAATATGTTTCCAGCAGATTGTGACAAAATTTACTGCAAAATGTAACTTTAAGCCCTTTGTGCTGTAATCTCTTGAAATACACCTTGATGGAGTAACTCCTCGTGCTTTATGAGATGACAAGTATGTATTTGTATTGAGCATTTTGGTTGACAATATGAATATCTTGTTTCTAGTACATCAAGATTCAGAACTGCTCTTTTGGTTGACACTTTTGATGGGTGACGTGTAAACTGTCATACAGCGTGGTAATAACAAGTATATGAGATTATCCTAACTGGCTGTTAGTACAATACGGTAGTTAACGTAGAAAAAATATATAAAGACATCTGAAATAAATTCACAAAAAAGGAACCATTGCTTTTCTTTTTTCTAAAGTTTTCTTGCATTGTTTATGTATACATCTGCTTGAAAGAATATTTTATCTCAAATTTCAACATATAATTATATTTAAAATGTAATACGTAACACCAGATTACGTCATAGCCATGGAAAATGAGTTTTTTTCATAAGATGTGAATAAAACTCAGTACCCTATTTACAGAGACCTTCAATAAAATCAATATACATGTGGACCAGTGTTCAACGCACTACTGATAGTGTTGTAGGGATAAAACTGAAGACTAATATTTAAAAATGTTGTAGAACATTAATAATCTGTTAAGATTGATACTTTCAAGTATTCACATAGTATTCCTTACATTATACTTGCTACGTTTTAATATTAATACTTAATAAGACATGACAATATAAAAGCTATCCCCTGGTGCGAGTGTGAATGGGGTGAAGTTTTAACATGCTGGTATCTTACCATGCATAATCATTTGTTTTATGAAGGATTCTTGCGATAATATATCTGCAACTCCGTCGATTACCCTTTTGTCAATATTTTTCTTTTCTCACTTGTTAACTATAGTGACACTTGAACCTAAAAGTGAAGACTCGCTCACAAAGAAACGTCTGATGCCGGTAATCTGACCTAGTTTCGAAGGAGGTGTAACAGAAGTGTTAGACACCATCATCGATCCCAGAAAATACTCACAAGCTTGCTTACCGTCGGTAATTAGACACTAGTGTTCAGTCATTACATGTAGCTACGGTCAATACCAACAACACAGTGTACATAGCAGCGATGGACATCTCAGCAGGGAGTTGTTATGGAACTCCCTGATCTCAGGTCCAGATGAAAGATAACAAGGTACCAAGTTTCATTACTGTCTGCATTTTGTAGCGACAAGAAGAAAACTTCACTTTCAAGCAACGGAATTTTAACTTTTTTTCAGATGGCGGCACGCGGTTTGGGCGAGTCTTCAATGCCTTTAAGAACCTTCAATCATCGTCTAAAAAGCACAGTGAAGTAACATAGAGTGTGACAGGCATCTACTGCCGACACTGTTGAACGTGCTTTCTATAGTCTAATACATGATTTGTTAATTACATTCACGATCTCGCAATTGTCACGTTATGACAACTCGGGATCTTGTAAAGTAACATAGATTGTGACATACATTTCCTGCTGTTATTTACAGTTAGTTTGTTCGTAGGACAGATAACATGCTCTACGTCACCTTCCAAATCCGGATCAAAAAGTTCATCACTCTCAGTCGTACGACAAGGACGTAAACGTATACGTGCTTCAAACTGGCTTGAAATATGAAACAAAATGGAAGCCCATATGTAAAAGTCTCAACTGTGGGTATGGTCCAATACATCGAATGCTCTTATTCGTATACTTTATCACAAGTTTAGCAGCAAATTGTTCAAAGGTAATTGTTGTTTTAAATTGTAGTAAACCTTCTGATTGTACAGGACAAATGTGTTGTCAGGTATAAACTGTAAACTGTTTTACAAAATCGTCATGAAATGTGCAGCGTCTTACGTACAGGGTTGGAGGATGGGTTATGTGTCCACCTCTATCGTAAGGATGTGCTTACATTCAGTCGGGGAATAATAAGACACAAGTTAAATTCAATTTAATTTATGATAATAAGATTAATCATGATTACCTAACTTATGAATGTGACTATTCAGAAGGAAACTACTTGCTATGGAGAGTATTGCAGATTCTCCTACTTTGTCCAGAGTAAGTTATGAATATTTAGAAGGCCGAACTACATGGTATGGTATTGTAACGAAATGTATTAAATTTGAGGTACATTCATCAACAATTGAGAAAAAAGGCACGTTTTTTAGGAGCATTGTATACTGTTGAAAAAAATATTAAAAAACAGTGACCATCACTGGTCTTCCCCGTGACTTATCCAACAACGAAATTTGCATATGAATTGCAGCCTCACACCTTGTATAAATTTCATTTGTGAAGTAAGAAAATGTGTGTACTGCCCTCAGTTCTCCAAACCGACCTCCTATCAAGAAAGATAATTATCATCATAACAAAAACCGAAAAAAGAGGTAAAACTTAAGTATGACTTAAGATGACTCAACGAATGTAATATTCTAAAAAAACAGAGAAGGAGCAGGATGATTTTAACTTGCAGTAGGAGAAAACCAAAATGTGTATCAACCTTAAAACAGCTCAAACCAAAACGGCTTGTTTTTAATGGGGTAGGGTCGCAGAAAACTTGTTTGATTGTCCTTGTAAATTCCTTGAACTTCGAAATGGATTTGTGATAGAGATTAGTGACGAAGAAGGGGCGATTAAGAGTGACACAGGGTGTCTGTTTTTCTTTTATTTATTTATTAACTTTTGAAATTCCCAGTTTTTCAGTGATTCATTTCTTTCAATCGACTGGATTAACACCACCTCTGGTAAACACTCTCTGAAGGATAAAAAACTAGTTATGTTTTGTTATTTTAACATAGCTTTTCATCGCCTAACACACCATGCCCACCACACCCGTCATCACCAATAAAATTGAATGTGAATCATTCTAATCTAGCATGTCTGCCCCTCGCGTAATTCGTTCTTAATATAAAACAAGTTTTTGCAATTCTACAAATTGACTAATTTTCACTTAGTTTATTGACAAAGTCATTGTACAAAACAGCAATAAATATACCATATTATATATACATCATTTAGATATTGTAAATAAATAGAAAAGCAAAATTTAACGTTATGATAGTAAACATACACCACACACACATAATTGTGTCCAACAAGAGGCAACTCCATTTTTCTATCAGTCTATTAACAATTTCAATGTAAACAAACATTTATAAATATACAATATAGACAATAATTCAAATTTTTAAGCAGAAAAGCAGCTTTGACATGTGTCAAATATCAGAAGCACCGCCTACACCCAACTAGAACCTTACCACAGCAAAGTTGAAACAGAAATTACGGAAAAGTTGCAAATTACTTCCCTCTGATAAAAGAACAAAATGGCTAATACTGTTTCCTGTTTCATAATTAAGAAAATATTAATAATATGCAACGTCCTTCTCGCAACAGTCGATTTCAATTTGAATGTGTTGATAGAGCACTATGTTACTCTTAGGGTACTGTTAGCAGTTTACGTACGCTTAGGCGTTTAACACACCATCTTACTAGCAGATATAAGCAGAGAGTAAAGAAATGCCTACTTCAGTAAGGTTAAAATTACTGAAATGATTTCATCCTAGCTAGACATGTTCTGACCTACCCCCTTGAAGTGGTGAGGGGTAAAATACTGTCCATGGAATCCATTGTCTTCGACATAGTATGTGTAATACGACCCAATGTTCGAAGCAAAATCCAACCTGTCGAATTTGGAATTCGTCTTTTTCATACTGAGTGCTATTTCGTAAAATGCTAATGTTTTCACCCAAAAAATTATGGCCTAAAGGTTTTTACCTTCCACAACAGCTTATATAGAAACCATTTACTTAATATACAGGTCACTTTGGTGTATAATTCTTAATAAACAAAAGCCAAAACTCAGACTTAGTTTACAAAATCAGCCGTAAAGGGTATAAAACATCGTTATTACTCATTTATTAATTATTCACAGGGAAGAGCATTGTCAGTTCTCTGCCAAAATGTCATGTTTGAGATTTTTGAGACAAAACAAGGTCGTGGTTATGCATTTCCTTTGATATTCATACTCGATGATGGTATTCGTCAACCATCACTACACTGCTTTAATTGACTCTGTGCGTAAGGTATCTTATAAAGAACGTACAAAATTCAAAATTCGCAGGTTATTTGTCTGAAATATGTACCCAAAAAATTACAACATCGCAAGTAATAAGTTGTGGATTGCAATCTTGAAGTTGTTTGGTATGAGGACGTATAATCCAAGTGACCAATTCCTATGTACCAATTGGTTAGCTTGTGAAAACACTGAATCATTTGATGAAGAAAAAATGAGTTTCCAATCATGCTGAGGGCAAGTTAACGATAATAATATCTATTCCACGATATTAGTTTTGAAGAAACGTACATATTCACGTCTTTTGGGAAGACCAAACTGTAAAATGACCCTTTCACCCTTTTACGGTATTTTCAACGAGGTTATATATATGTTAGTAGTATGAACATGACATCAAATTAATAAATGAAAGGACATAAAACAGATTAAGATACAATGGCATAATTTAAAACATCGTGAACTCTTTCACTCTTTAATCATTGTAAAATATAAGAACATTTAAATAAATAGTGACAACCAAAAGTGTGAATGGGGCTTACCTTTTGAAATTATACAAAACGTAAATGTCTTTTAAAATTACAGAACAATAATAAGAATTACCAGTCTTTCGTGTAGTGGCATTTTTAAATTTTTAATAACATTAAAATAACATTTTAATATGGTACAAGTTTTCATACGTCTACCGAAACAATCGACATGAGTAGCCCTTTTAGATTCCTTAAAAGTACTTAGATAATACATTTATTAAATCTAGAAGGGATCCCAATAGCAAGTACCAGAGAGTTCTTCTTATGAATAATATAATTTACAATAAAGAAATACCTGGACAAGACATTATAATGGATGGTAACGTTAGACATTTCGTATATGCAATACGGTAGCAAAGAAAAATATTATTTGTTATTGTTAAAACTAAAGACTGAAAAGTTATATCTTGAGACAATCCTTTTTGAGCCAGAATTATCCATTGATTTTCCTTTTTAAATAAATCTAATAAAATTAACCTAAGATCATTAAGGTATATACGAAAATTTAGGATATATTGTGTTACACAAACAAACAAAATCTGACATAATACGAATGAAGTCATGATTCTCAGACTGTCGTAAAATAGTTTTAGTGATCAGTACACAAAATATTATTTAATTTTTCATGCTTAATTAACTAGCACTTTTTTTGGGCGTACATGGGAAATAATTTGATATATTGCTAACATATTTAAAGAAATATTAACAACTCCAATCAACAGAGAGTTTTATTTGTTTTTCTTCAGTGCCACCAGAGATGTCCCTTTCAAAAGATGGAAATGACATAAGCGATACGATTTGGCTTGAGGAAAATGAAATATTCAATATCACTTGTCATGCATTGAATTCGAAACCAAGGACAAATCTGACGTGGGATTCATCCATAATTGAGGAAAGGATTATGACAACTTGGAATGTATCTACCAGTGAAAGTCAGCTGTTTAATTCGACATCAGTTATAGAGTATCAAGTAGGAAATAGTAATGATACTTTAACCTGCTCGGCCGGGTTTGAAGATGCGCGATTACAATGGAATGCATCAGTATTTGTAAGGTCCTACGGTAAGAGTATTGAATGTGACAATATAGACAAATTACTAATAAATCTTGATAGTTTGACTTTGATTGACAAATAAACTAAAAATTGAAAATTGAGAATGGAAAGTTTTTACATGAAGTTAAGATAGATACCCCAACTTTGCTTTAAGACGTTGCCTTTTCCCTTGTGTCAATTATTGATAATTTCGCAAAAATGTTTGTAAGCCTAAGTTTTCAATCACAGTTTCATGAAGTTTCATATAGTCATGCAGGGAAGTTAAATTAGAGATCGTGTTGTCCTTGGTGTTAAAAACATGATGTGAGAGAAAATGGGTGTTGAAACAGGAGCGACCCATGTCATGCCTTCTACCACTTTTGGAGGAAATGGTGGTAACCCTTTACGATACCACTGTCAACAGGTATAATGATGGTCAATGTGTAAGTGTGTGTTCTTAAAGGTCCTGAACGACACTAACTGTAGTATTCTTCTTTTTTTTTTTGCTATTTGGTGATATAATAGACAATTCATTGTTGCCATGAATACCTGATATAACAGAGATGTACAAAAAGAGTGTGTGTATTTATCTCAGAAAATAACGTAAACTGTTTTTACTCTATGTTCATGTCTATGTCTCTGTTCTGTTTTTCTGTTTCTTGTAGTATTACCGACTATGAGTCTGAATAAAACTGTAAAGAAAGAAGGAATGGATTACAGTGTAATAATTGACTGTCATGCTCACGGAGGAAGGCCACAGGGCCATCTGATCTTGGTTCTAACCAGTGAAAATGAAGGAGAAATAAACAGAACAGAAGCAAGCTACAAATCTTCGATCCAAATTCGGTTTACAGTTGACATTGGCAATTTCCTTGTTAATTGTTCCAGCTGGCAATATGGACCGAATATAAACACTTCGAATATGACCACGTTCGAAATCAAAGGTTGGTTTTGAAACGATAATAAAGAGGAGATATCATCATAATGGGGTTTCTCATTCACATTTAACACTTGAAATTTGCATAATATTAATAAATACTATACATTATGGGTGGCAAACGGGTTCTCTATTACCGACGCATGTATACAAGACTATCTGACTGTGTTTAATATCAAGGCATGTTCAAATCATGAAATCTGACAGAGTAACTTTCAAATGACGATTCTGTTGTAAAAAGGTCGTGGAAATATACAGCTTTCCAAATTTGAAGACGTTTTATGAAACATGAATACAATCATGACGCATTACAGTTTTTGACCGAAAAATATAAACGTCTAAACTGTTTTCATTGTTATTGTTTTTAATTCAGAAAGTACAACCAAAAGTTTATCAACATCCAAATCTGTACCATCAACACTCGGTAAGTATACATACACCGATATTTTAAATTCCTATCAATATCTGAAAATCTTTCCAATATCTGAAAATCTT
>KN889286.1:30968-60134 GCA_000934455.1 Apostichopus parvimensis | reverse complement strand
TTAGCAACAAAAAAGCACTAATTCTCCTTCATTATCTTTGGAAGTAAATGACATAGAAATTGCAGGAAATTCAGTATGAGTTAAAGAAAAACTATAAAACCTATCTTGTTGATTTAGCAGACACAAAACCCTGTACGCTAAATTAATTAATGTTCTTAGATAATATAACAACTTATGTGGTAGATTTATATGTACATATTAGCTTAAAATAAGATATTAATTTGAGTATTTTGAGGAGAGATGGAGAGAGCCAATCAGCTACTACTGTACCTTGAGGAAAGAAGAACGCTGGTAGCCAAAAGCTCCTAGGTTCTTCTCTCAGAGAGCTTCCCATCAGAGAGGATGAATTCGCATCGTCTATGGATCCTTTCTCTCGACTCATCTGGGCCTCACTGATCAAGTCCGACCATTTCCCAAAGAAGTCGACCCTGCTCTGAAGGTCATTGACCCATGAACCCAGAGGTTTGCACGATTCGTATGCCGCTTGCTGGCAAATGAAAACATCAATCTTATGTATTTAAATTTTTATTACAGCAACATTTACCTACAAAGTAATGTTTTGTTTAGTTGTTTTTATATTAATTCCAGGTCAACAAAATGAGTGTCTAAGCTATCAATTTATCACTTAAATAACCCCTTAATTATGAAATAAATACATCAAAAAGGTATGTCGGTTAACCATGAAAAATACAGAATATTGCCATGACATTTAATAAAATTTAAAAATTGTATCTATTTCTTCAGTTCTCACTTTGGCAATTACTTATGCCAAAATTAGTCGTACAGGAAGCTAGCGACTACGAAAGCCAAATGTAGAGGTGAAGCAAATGTGCAAAGATGAAAGAAAGCATAAACATATTGATAGCAGGTTTGAAGGTATCATTTTAATTTTCCCCTGAACTTACATTTTCTTTTGGCAGATCTATTGTAACAAACACCAATGATGTATTTCATGTTTCTTCAGGGATAGAACAAGAATTAATTGAGGAAATAATAATAACAATTAGAATGTTAACCGGATTTCTGAATCATCGGTTACCCTGGCCAACATAAGTTACTGAGCAGTTTAGTAGAATGGTATAATATTTGACTGAACATTGTGTTCACTTCTTCTGCAATTGTTTTTGGTAATTTAAATATTTATCGTGTTCCTGTCTGCTAAATTCAACATTGCATATGGTCTCTATGGTGACACTTGATTCGAGCTGTGATTTTTAATTTAACATAGCAAGCTCTACCTGCCAATAATGAGGAACTCTTTGATTCAGCAGGGCTTTGTACATCTCCTCCAGTTGCTCTGACATCACAACCTCTCCCTTGACTGCGAGATGAAGAGAGCTCAGGGTGCCGTGGATGACAACCAGGAGATGGTTGAATCGGCTGATCTCCTGCCGTAGAATGGTCAGCAGGGCAGACTGGTTGGGAGGTTCGAGAGGTGTGATTGGTTGAGGAGTGGAAGCTGTCAGATAGAGAAAGAAAGAGTCAAGTTTTAGATGTACTAGACTGACATTTAGCGATACAAATAGAGTGAATTATAAAATGATGTTCCTAACACTGAAGCAAGATTTAAAGAGGATGGATTGCAAAACTTCAGAATCAATAAAATAGAGATGAGGCTTAAAATTGAGAGTGAAGGGCAAATAGTTCTCCATAAACCAGCCTGAGGAGAAATAAAGCTCATATCTAGCAGAGATCAATATAAAATCTGTTTCCGGCACAAAACTGCAAATAAATAATTATAGAAAGTCAAAAGGCACTTTAAACTGTATGTCAGTTATATTTATCAATTGTTACCCTTAAAATTCTTTCTTCCTTAATTTAATATTTCTAGGTCTACTGGGAATCTTTAACTGTACCACTTTTTTCAGACATCGTGGAGCCCACTCCTAAAGAGAGTTTGTACCCCAGACTTTTAAGCATTTACCTTTAGCATCTTCTGTTTTCTTGCCTCCAGAGCCAAATCCTCCCCCCATCGACAATCCTGGGAATACCCCTGCTGATGCCGTATTACTGCCCCCATTGGCCCCTCCTCGACTGGTTGTCTTCCCGTCCTTCTTGGCGGTGGTGTCTTCATCCTCAGACTGGATGCTGAGAGGCAGCTGTTGTTGGATCTCATCGATGAGCTCCAAGACCAACTCGTCGTCACTCTTTCCCTTCCTGGTAAAATATCGATGATAGAATAGTATAGTATGCATTGATACTCATCCCATCATACTTACAGCCACATATACATACTCATCATATCCACTACTATGGATATACACATTCATACACACACAATACATTCCTGATCATGAATACAGTATGGCCTAATCTCACGGATATAAAGCTGGCTGCCACAAGTACAGTTTCCATTACTACAATATGCATTCATACTCACCGCATCATACTCACTACTAAAGTATACCTTCATATTCACCCCATCATACTCACTACCACGAATAAAGTATACCTTCATACTCACCCCATCATACTTACAGCCACATATACACACTCACTCATCATATCCACTACTGTGAATACACACATTCATACTCACCCCATCATACTCCTGCTGACTCTAGGCTGTACACTCATCAAAGTGCTCATGAGTTTGTTAGCTTGGCTCTCTCTGTAAGATTTCTCTGCGTTGGGATGCATACCAAATACCTCGGGGGAGTCCGAGTCAGGTAAGCCTTGGATGTAATCACGACTGTCTCCCAACGAGAAACTCTTCGGGAGAGGATGGTACACCTGTGAGGAGAGACAAAAACATCACACGAATGAGATGTAATGGCTGAAAGAACTTTGAAATTCTATTTTCAGCAAAATTAGCAAACAACACTGATCATAAATTTTGTATAATAGGACCAAAAGCAGAATTTTTAAATAGAGTACTTTTTCTCATACCCATAATAATAAATGATGATAAAGTGTTGTTATAAGATGTAGCAATCTTGTAAACTTCATTGCGATCGTGTACATAATAACATGCAAGGATAGTATGTAGCTTGTGTTACACACGAGGAGGTATTGTATTGCAGAATGATGCATCACAAATTGATCAAGCCCTAATGGGGTTGGGTGAAAACCAGAATACAGATCAATCGAGGCTGTGACACAAAATATTATGCATGGCCGCTTCAAAGTAAATTTCATAAAGTGCATATGGTTGGAAATTTTGCCAATACCTACTCAAACTAAACTCACAAAAGAGAAAGCTAAGATAATTCTTCTTGTAGTCTTTGGCAAATGAATATTCATTAGTGAATAATTAATGGTTCAGGTATATGCTATTCATTTATATTAATGTTAAATGGAGTTTTCTAAAGTTCCCTTGCCCTCATCCTTACCATCCACTTCTTTACATCCTTAGCTATCTCCCAATTATATCATTCTCAACTATATGACTGTCAGCACTATTTCTATTACACCATTATCAAATGAATCCATATCATCACCAGCATTCCTGTAACTACAAACACCCCTCTTACATCCCCCTACCCCCCCACCCACACCATCATCTGACCTTATCAGGTGAGTAGCAGTACTCTGGTAAGAGAGCATCTGGGTTGTAGTAGATATTGAGTATACTGAGCAGACATCTACGGTCCATATGATCGGTGACCCTTCCGCCGTAAGAGACTTCACCCGTGAGGTACCTCAGGGCCTCCCATGGGGTGGTGTTATGGGTCGTCATCAACATATGAAGAACTTGGATGGACACCTGGAAAGGCATGAAATAACAAGAAAAGCCTGGTATGAATCTACTGACAGAACGGAATATTTACATGCCATAGTTACAGACGTTACAGACTTGAAAACAGCAAAGAGCCTCAAATACCCTTGTCTGGGAAACTTCCTGAATGAATGCTATTTTCATGTAAGAATCCAACTACTGCTCAGTAATGTGTCTCTCTCCATCTGTTGGCCTGCCCCCTCACAGTAGCAATTAGGCTGTTGATCATGACTGCTGTTACTGCACTGACAGATGCTGACACTCTTGTGTGACGTTAGCGAGCTAGACTTGAAGCACTGTATAGAGTTGCAGATATGTCCATCTTGAATTCAACAAAAAGATCCTACAAGTTGTTCGAGAAAGTTTCCTTTTACACTTTAAACTCTTTTCCTACTTGCACTTCCATCCTCAGTATAGTCATGTGCTTCCCCCTCCCCTCCCCATCTCCTACCCCTCCCCCATCCCAAATTCCCCATTCGCCTTCAGCTCTGCAGTCTAAACTGTGATATTACCTCTAAATCTGAAGCACTGAACTCGTACGGAATATTAAATCCCAGAGCCCCGTACTTCTTCCGTTCGTTGACGATCGCGTTGAAGAAGCAGAGACCGAACAAGAGGCTCTTCCAGTCAGGTCCTGCTGCGTTGTCTTCCCATAATGCATCAGTGACCGCACCGGACCCTCCGCTGCCTAGAGAACGAAGCAAGTTGGCTTTGAGTCCTTGAGGAGACTCCACGGTCATCTGTCAAAGAAATTGTAAAAATTGCAGAAGCTAGGTATGTTTACTTCTGTGGCATATTTTCACATTAGAATGTATACTGTGCAAGAAGTTTTAGCTGGCTGATATCCTAACTTAATTAGATATATTTAGTTTTGTGGATGGAACAATTAACCTTTCTACACATCTTTTGTTAAGTATAATTTAGCCATTTTCCATATTATTTTGCTATTTTGAAACCAGACAGACTATTTGGAGCCGGGGGGGGGCAGGGGAGGGGAACTTGGTCTGTATACTTGTGAAGCTTCAATCATACATATGAATCAATAGTGCTTCACAGCATCACGGCATGTATTGGTGGTTTTACTCCTATTTTGCATAGGTGAAGAAAATCTACACATATTACTATTCCAACATAAAGTCACACACAATTATAACTACTAGTGTACACCACCCGTCAATACTTGTTAGAGACAGCATATTCTACTTGTTGAATATGCATAGAGTAACCTTCAAATAATGTTGAATATGTATAGAGCATTGAATATATTAATATATATACAATATGTATACAGTAATGTCCAAATATAAGAAAGCTGGCACCTTTAGTCCGGTTTGAAGAATGGAAACCGGAAAGCTTGGATCCGGCTTGGAGCTGAGCCAAAGCCTGAATTGAGGATCAATGTCAGCATTTGGTTTGTTGAATCTGATGAGAAACAAAATACGAAGGGAAGAAATCATGATGCTGTAAATATTTACAAAGATATTATTTCATTACGCATGTTGATGTAAAACGTACATACCAAAATAAACATAGTACACACACAACCAATAAATTCCACTCTTCCACCATAACTCATCCATAGATACATATTTGTAACATCTAGAATGCCACAGGCGACTCATAGTCTTGGCAAAAACAGGCAACTCTGGGTGAGTTTAAAACAATGTCGACGTTATCCAAAGTTATCACTTTGCTACTTAATATGTATAGTTAAACGTAATTATTTGGTGCCACTTTTCCCATATCACACCACATTATTACTATCCACACCACCTCTCTCCCATCTCCACCTCCTTGATTCATCCACAATTTTAAAATGTGACATCTTTTATTTACAGCTCATGAGTTCAGAACACTAACCCTTCCACAAGAGCTTCTAGTCTTGGCATAAAACTGGCAGCTAGGTGACAGTTTTGAAGGAATACCCAACGGCCCTTGAGAATCTGAGCTTTAGCTATCAATTCCTCTGCCTTGGGGCCCTGACCTCTGCCAAGAGAGATCATGTCCACGTGTAAAGTGCTGCCTCTCTGTTCCTTGGCAAACCTCATCAACTGAGCAGTTGGATCAACCCCTGAAGAAACAAATAAAACAAGTCATGTTCACACATTTTGTGCATTTTTTTTTTTTTTAATACCATTTTCATAATACTTCTGAATTTGTTTTGGACTATATGCGTTCAGTTTTTTTTAATATATATGTTTTTTTTATTATCGTTTTGTACAGGTGTTTTTTATATTGTTGCTTTAGGCTTTTACATTTTTTGCCTTATTGGTTCTATATATTTAATATTTAGGTTTTTGTTTATACTATTTGTTTTTAGGTTTTACATTTTTAAAGGGCTTTGAGCAGCTTTGCTGATTATGTGATATATATATTACTTATTATTATTAGTCATGTTCACACAGAGTAAGAACGTTATTGTCACAATTTTAGCAGATATGAGATGAAATTCTAATCCAAATTGACCAGGATGAGCGTTGGTCATGAAAAGAGAATTCCTGTTGAATACAGACATGATGAACAAACAAGTTCTTTCATGATGTCAGCTTAAAATATCACTTACTTCCCGATATTGTGTTTGAATCCTTTCATATGTAATATACAGTTGAGATAGAAAAATCTTCATAGTTTATAAAAAACAAGCTAACTTTGTTTCTTTATACATATGCTGTGATAAAAGCATGAAATAGGGAGAAAAAAAGAAACACAATCACCAAAGAAGAATGTTCAGCTTGTTTTAGCAATTCCAAGCAGTAAAACATGCATGATTTGAAATTATGCTGAATGGCATGTACCTAGCACTTTATTTAGGGTGAGGATTCTAATAAACACTTTTAGCTCACTTTCGATTATTTTAAACGGTAAAGTCCGACAGATTGAATCCAAAACGATTTGCATTCACTCTGGTAGTCCCACATCATGGAAGAGTAAATTAACAATATGAATTAAAAAAAAAAAGAGGACAGCAAATTTTTCATCTCACCTGGAGAAAGGATGAAGATGAGAGGCTGTTTGGCTGATGATTCCTCAAAGATCTCTTTCAGATCAAATTCTCCTCGATTAAGGAATTTATCGCCCATCAGTTCGTCCACCAAGGACCTGACCGCTGCTACCAGGGCATCTGCTCGTAGGATCTTAATCACCAGCAACCTCTCAAACGGTTGCAATGACTCCCAGTTGAAGGGATTTCCCAGCGAGGATCCATCCTCCTTCGAATCATCACCTGAAGAGATGAAATGTGATGGAAAAAACATACATTTGTGAAAAAAGCATCCCAAAAAGCAATTTAAAAGTTATGGTCATTCTGTACAGTGGAAAAAAACGTTTCATGTACTCCTGAGCTATCCGTGAATGTGAGGTTTATTCCTACTCTATTAACGTTGGAAGAATGTATCGCATGTTTAATAATTAGCAAATGTAGCACTTAGCCTGATTATGGGTAGATAGTTTGGCCTCCAAATTTGTATGCTGATACCATCTGTAGCATGAAGCAGGTTCAGCATATGTTGGCATAACATTCAAGGAAACTGCATACTATGTATAAATCTTGTATGTAAACATCATCTTTCAGTGTTCATATCATGAAGCCATTATTAGTTTATATTTGTCTAATATTTCCAAGACTTATCTTACTGCCAAAACCATTCCCTTTACAACCTTCTGAATAAGTAACTAATAAATGCAAGTTTCCTTGAATTCAATTCAGAGAACAGCATGAAGTGAGCATAAAAAAAGGGGGAAGAAAAAGGGCCAATGATTCACATTAACAATATGATACAATTTGAGTTAGAGCTTTTCTGATCCCATTTAGTTTTGTTTGTTTTCCTTCTTTTGTGTTTTATGTCGGAACGTTTTATCTATTAATACGAGAGACAAAACAGATCACTGCTGGAAGACTCCTACCAAACTTCTCTCGTCCAGCTTTACCTTCTTTTGTTCCCGGGGTGAATGCTGCCATCATGAGTTTGTAAGGGTCTTCAGTCTTAGCCAAGGTATTCCACTGTTCGGTGCAATTCAAGATGTACATACAAAGCCCCTGAAAAGCTTCCAATGTGGTCGATAAATATTGGCATTGCTTCCAAGACTTGTCCGAAATCCATCGTGGGGGTCTGGAGGTGACGTTTCCAGAACCATCTGGTCTATAGCCGGTGGCACCGGACGCCGGTCGGGAATGGGCACTACCAAGGCGAGACTGACCCTCTAGGCGCTGGAGGGGTGTGAGACCATCATGCTTCAGCAGAATTTCCGAATCTGCCATTTCTGCTAAAACCTTTTGCCCGAACAGGAAAACAACACAAAAAAACAAAATTTTAAAACTTGGTGCCAAAAAAACAAACAAACAAAGAATTATGACAGAGAGTGAGTTAAACTGCTTCTGTATAGTTTGATTACAATTGAAAATCTCTCACAGATTCTGACAAAGCGAGCAAATTTACGTAGTCGTGTAAAAGTGACTCTTCAAGTCCAAACAAGTCCGGATGTGTCATTTTAGCTATTGGTGACAGCCGCATGCATACAACTCTTCAGATTGGTGGGCCAAGTTTGAGAGACAGTACCGTTCAATGACTCTTCTTCCAAGGCACAGTTTATAAATATCTTTCAGTACCAAATGCAACCAGGCAAGGATAAAGCACAGCCACTCTGACCAGTACAACCAATATTCCTCTCGAAGGAAATGTTTTTCCTTTTTCAATTCTTTCTTGTATGTTAACTGATGACAAGACCAACTTTTTAAAAGTTGATGGACGTACCTGTCCTTGAAGAAAGACTTGCCATAGTTTGTCATCGATGGTGCCGATACCACCCACCACTTCCCCGTCCGTCCTGGCGTTGGATCTCATAATACTGGTGCAGATCATGAATGAGAAGACCAGCTGATGGTGAGCAAACAGGGCCTTAGAGACAACCCTGTCAGAAAATAAGAAATATAATGATATATTAATAATAACTTTTGTTGACAAGTTTAGGTGTGTGGAGGGGAGGGGGGGGTGGGAGAGGGGGTATAGGTAAAGTACATATTCACTGAGAATTATTGCCTTCGTCTTTAATAATGAAAGAATGTTTTAGCAAACTTGTACAATCACCATTCAGCAGGTTCTGCTTTCAGAGCTAGCACTCCTTAATCAATTGACAATCCAAGTCTCATATGCATTGTTCAACTGCTGCAAAAGATAAAACCAAAGTGAAATATTTGTTTTTTAATAAGAGAGTTCTACATCTGCTAGTGATTGCTTAAGTCAGCATTCCTGAAACCTTTTTGAGTGTCAACAACTTCATGGCATTCTTGACCCTTGATTTACCCTGTCTGTTTACCCTATACTTTTGAGAATTTAAATCTTGGAATTAAGTTTACGGCAAGATATGACACAGAAATTATTCTCTTCTACAAAAACATTCCCAGACGTAGAATTGAGTCGAGACGAGCATTTTTATTTTCTTTTTATAATTTTTTAAAGTTTCAATCTCAATTGCTTAATATTAAGTCACAAAAGTCATTTATTTGGTTGGGAAATTTTACGGTTGGGAAAACTTTAATAATCAACATCTGATTGACTGTCTAGATTATCCTTTCCAACTACCACCCCCCCCTCTCCTCACAAGGGTGAATAACCATGGTAACATGAAGTCAGGTTACATATCTACTCTCACATAAAGATATTAATCACCATCCCTCTTACCTGTAAATACTCTCCCCCCCCACAAGGGTGAATAACCATGGTAACATATCTTCTCTCATATAAAGATATTAATCACCATCCCTCTTACCTGTAAATACTCCCCCCCCCCCCACGAGGGTGAATAACCATGGTTACATATCTACTCTCATATCAAGATATTAATCACCGTCCCCCTTACCTGTAAATACTCTCCGTTAGGTTATCCACCATCCTCTCCATGTGTAGCGTCAGCTCTCTCCCTTTCAGCGCTGCCTTTGCTCCTAGTTCTACGGCTAAAGGAGAGTCTCGTCCAGAACTCGGATCCACATTTTTCATCAAATCTGGACTATTCTTTGCGCCAGAGGGTCGCATTCTACCACTCAGGGGTCTGTTAATGTCACCGGATCCTGGCCTGTTGGCCTTACCGTTTGAAGATGAAACGTCGATGCAGAGGCGAAACATATCCTGGAAACCTACCAGAGAGAACTGGTACATCACGTCGATGATGGCCAAGTCCGCAATGACAAAGTATAGCACAGCTCCTCTGGTAGCCACCTGAGATAGCAGACAAAAGTAATGGCTGTTTACTGTATGAAGTATCTAAATGTGTGACTGAGATTTTCACCCTAATGGATATTACATTTATATGGATCATTTATTATACATAAATAATATCATAAAGGTCATTTATATTACACACTTCCACCCCCTCCCCCAACTGTATGGAGTATCTAATGTGTGACTGAGATTTTCACCCTAATGGATATTACATTTATATGGATCATTTATTTTAGATCCTCCTGCAAGCAGGAACTCGCAAAGAAGCCATCATTGGCTTATCAAAGCCGCAATCTGACCGAAGTCATCTCTTAGATTCATATTAACGTCCATGATTATGAATTGTCAATTGTCAACAACTCTGTAACTGGACGACATACCTTAATCTTGGAGTGACTCGAACTCGGGACCTTATGATTGAAAGGCACCGGCGTTAACCACTTAGCTTACACTCCTAGAGTGTTTATTATACATTAATAATATCATAAAGGTCATTAGTATAACATACTTCCACCCACTCCCCCCTCCCCCAACCCCCTCCCCCCGATAACCTTTCAGCTATCAGTAACAAGCAATGTTGAATCTTGCTGTAAATTCTCAACTGTTTCTCATCAACTGCTTCCATTACTCCAAACTCCTTCGATAGCAATGGAAGAAACTTAAAGCCAGGTTAACAGATACTAACTTACCGGGAGGTATTTTTTCCGGGCTAGTTCTATTTTACGTTGAGTGTCTTCAGACTCTGCTACTCTGTGTCCAATTTCTCCGGACATTGTTTTACTCTTCTCCAAAGTATCCACGAGAACCTGATCGTCAAGTATGTGACCTGAAAATTATTTCAAAATTTTACTTAAACAATTGAATAGGAAGGCTAAGGACTAAACTTTGCATCTATATGCTAAAGTATTTCATATTTTGAAGGAAATCTAAAATTCTGCTATAATTGTGACGTAAATCACAAATGTTTTCAAAAATAGATGGATTATGAAGACCAAGTTTTACCTTCAGACTTTTGAAGTAGACTAAGAATTTTGTCTTCTAAATCTCTGAGTAGCGTGTTGTCCCTAGCGATGCTCTCCAGGAGCTCTCCTCTCTGCCTCTCAAGGACTGGTTGCTCCTGGACGGGTAAATAATAATAATAATAATAATAAAGATATCGAGTATATATTGTAGAGAATATCATGTTATCCATACATACATAAAATATCTAACTTAGTACCTAGTAAAAGACAACATATATTTGTTTAAACTGGAATTATTCCATAAGCGGAAAGTTTCACAAAATCAGGGAATGCATCATCCCATTTCTCCCGATTAAGTGATTTTAGGAAGAAATTAAATCTACAAGAATTTCAAGTATATCATCATCATCATTTTCTACCTCATCTGAGAAGTTCAGATATTTGATTTCACTTCTGTGCTTTTCTTTAATGCATCAAACTCTTCTAGATTTCTGCAATAATATTCCACCTGGTCATTATAGTATATAAAGGCGTTAAAACATGTTAAAGTTCAAGTCGCAGGTGTTAATAGTCTGGTACCCTAAGCCATGACCTCCTCACACGACTTCACAACCGTCAGTCATCTGCGGCTCCTTAATCTTTCAAGTTTCTGTATATACTACTGGCCAGAAGATTGTTTTGTGTCCTTGGGCAAGGCACTTTATCTCCATTGCCTCTCTTCACCCAGGTGTATAAATGGGGACTTGCGAGATGACTTGTAAATATAGTTGCGTGCGCCGGTTTGTGGTTGCACCCTATGGGAAGTCCCCCAGGGGACACGTGGCTGTGGTGCACTTTGGTGCCCCAGGAGAGATTGCTTGAATTGTGCACACTTTGGTGTGTAGGTGTGACAAGTTACCAATGACCAGGGTTAAGTACAGCGTGGGGAGACTTTATTGTAAGTTGCGCTTTATAAGAACTGTTAATTATTATTATTATTATACTAGGCAGTACTGCTAGGTTTATTCTTGTCTTCCTCTGTTACTTAGTTCTACCGGGAGTCAGGGTGTTCCTACCTGTTGGACTACGGTTGATAGCAGCTGATCCTGCAGGCCCTCAAATGTGACCGTGAAGTTTATTAGAGTCACTCTGATGCAGACAGCAGGCAGGAAGTGAGGGTTTGGCATACCCGTGGTCATATATAACCTGAAGAACCAAGAGAGACAGAAATATCAAAATGATGTATGTATGTATGTATGTATGTATGTATGTATGTATGTATGTATGAAATATCAAAATGATGTATGTATGTATGTATGTATGTATTTTAGATCCTCCTGCAAGCAGGAACTCGCGAAGAAGCCTCATTGGCTTATCAAAGCCGCAAGCTGACCGAAGTCAGTCTCTTACATTCATATTTAACGTCCATGATTATGAATTGTCAATTGTCAACAACTCTGTAACTGGACGACATACACTAATCTTGGAGTGACTTGGTCACCTTATGATTGGAAGGCACTGGTGTTAACCACTGAGCTAACACTCCTTGGCATGAAATATCTTATGGTTAAGGGAAAAAGATGATGAATATCAAAATACACAGTGCAACTGTTTTTTTATATTTCTAATAAACATGCAAATGTATATCAAAGGGATAAAAGAATTTTCATTGCCAGGGTCTGTGCTGTGTGATAAACAATAAGTCTGTAAAGATCATTAAGGAGTTCTATTTCAAAAACGTTATAAACTTCTTCAGGAATTACTTATACTTGTTACCAATTCTCCTCCCCTTTCAATGTCAAATCATGGAACAGCTTTGCAGAAGCTAGAAACATGAACTGATTAATATTATATGACCAACAAGAATATCTATTAAAGGCACTTATCACAGCGAGCAAGAAAACAGTTTGAGAGAAATATTGCCAAAAAAAAAGGTCAGAAAAAATATTCAAAGGAAGGGATCAGACAATACACAAGGGTATCCAAGTTGAAACAACCTGAAAAACAGACTTGACAAGTGATTGCTTTCAAAATTACGACTGCTTAAAAGTTTCCAATCTTGCTTAGTTTCCAACATCCCACATGAAAATTAAGGCCATAAAATCCCTGAGGGAATAATGAAGGTTCAAACTTACAAGATCTGAAGGAAATTTTAAATATTTTCTTTGGGTAACATTTTCATATAAGTGATTGCTTCATGTGTAAATTTCTGACATCCATCTTTGAATTCTTCTTAATATATGTTCAGCTTTTGCGTACACAATACCAGATAATCTATTTCTGACATTTCTCTATTAACAATAAATATGAATATTAATTTATACCTGAAATTGTGATTATATTCAAATTCTGTATCTCCAATCTTGATGATATCCTGACCACCTCTGTTGGTCAACTCTCTCATCAGGATGGGCATTAAAGCAGGGTCCAGGACTTCTGTCACATTCTGAAGTAACAAAGGAAAGCCTGTTAATAACACTGTTGATTAACCAGTGAAGGCTACCATTGATCAAATTAATTAAGACAACATCTTACACTGTTTTCTCTATATAATTAACATCAACTAATAAATAACTAAATAATTTCACTTAATTCCGAAAATGTTAATTTGCCCACATACTTTCCCATATTAATTTCATAACGACCTTTATATCTTTTGAGTGTATACATACCAAACACTGATTGACGTACAGGCCATCATTATCCTGCAGCCCCCAATCTTTGCTAACAATTGCTAAAAGTTTTCAAACTTGCCTTAAGTTCCTGGAGATTCGCAGCCTCCCATTTATTCTCAAATATTGAAGACTGTTAAATTAGACAAGAAGGTGTATTACTGAGGGAAGGATGCTTTGAGGGTGGTGGTTAAAATGCCTATTGTTACGTGTTCGTAGACCCAACCCACGGCTGCCTCATTATCTTGCCAAGTGAAGTACTGTGGTCACTGGGCCGTGAAGAATATTCAGTAGCAGCACAATGGGCAGAAGATTTGCATGGCACCAGGCGCAGAATAGATCTGGCTATGCTCCCTTAAAGTCTGACCACGAGTGACCACAATTTGTCTCTCTCTAGCTTGTTTGGGTGTAAAGACTAAACCAAGACTATCAAAACCTTGGGATCTTCATCATCAAATACAACTTTACGAACCTCCAACAGCACTGGTTCACCAATCCTGATTGCTCTCTCTAATGTCCGCATAAAGTTTGGATCACTAGCAGATTCTCTCTTGAGATCAGAGCCTTCCATTTCACAGATCCATCTAAACAAATAAAATAAAAAATATAATGAAAATATTGAAGTTAAAGCAAAAACTAGATCTTATCTCGTTTTCAATAATAAAATCTCTGTTGCTTAGCATTTAGTATCAGGACTAACGAAACAAATGTCAAAACACAGTTGATACAATAAAATGACTTAAAGGTATTAAAGCTCGGATTTAAACTTACTTGATGGCCTGTCCTTGCGGATCAATCATTAGAGGCCATCTGTGTCCCTCTTTGACAAAGATGGCATTCTCCGTGGAATGGTTATCTTGAGGGAGGCCTTCGTTTTGCCATTCTCTGATCTAAGAAGGTTATATTAATTACATCCGTAAATTAGTATGCAATATTAGCTACCGTTCCTCTGGGATGAGTGGAGAAACAAAACATATTTGAGGAAAGCAGAAATGAGATGGGTGTATGTCTATCCTTGAAAAATCAAAGGATTTCCCATCTGTGAGTTGTCTCCAAAATAAATCCTTAGTGATATCATATTACAAAGCATACATGGCATTGACCATATATCAATAAGAACCTACTCTAATGCAGCTGTATGCTTGAGAATTTTACCAGCAATGGCAACCGGCAAAACTTAAATCACCTGCTTAGATATATTCACATACAAAATGAACATGTAGGTGTTACGTAATTAATAGTTTTATTCTATTCTAATGATCTAATAATCTAATATTCATCACTCGCACACTTTTAGATCATAGCATTAAGCACCTGCGAGACAAGAAGGCAAACTTGAAAATTGTCAAAATTTTTCACATTTTCAACTCATTACTTGAAATTGCACTTTTTAAGTAGAATAAAAGCCAATCTCGTTACTATTCCAGGTTTTTGTACTTTGTTAAGACGCATTGTATATTTTCATTTATTATTGTAGGTAAAATATGCCAAATCAATGTAACAAGCAGGTTCAACATTAGCAAATGCAGTTCCACTTACTGTGTTGGCCTCAGCCATGGTCGAAGTCAGCGTAAAGTCTTTGGATACAGGAATATTCATCTTGGTGCAGGAATCCCACCAATGAGATATCATCTCCCGTCTGTAAGGAGCAGTGAAGACTCCCAGGTATATGATAGAAGAAGATGATATCAAGGTATCACCCACAATGCCTTGCAGCTTGCCCTCTAGGTTGCTCAGAGATGCCACCCAGCGAACCTTTTGAAGATAAATTAGGAGAGCAATGAATAAATAAGAAAGCAGGCACAAAAGCACAAAGGAAGAAAATAATTATTAATCAGGCTGATTAGGTCATTGGAAAGGATTTTCATCACATACTGGCTAAAGTGACCAAGTAACACTAAAATCCAGTTTTAAAGAACCAACATGGGTAGACAAATGCATCATCATAGTAACCAGAGCTGTATGGAAGGTACAACCACAACATTGGTGAAATGATAGTTGTGAAGTATTGCTGAGTCACTGCAACTAGCATCTAGGTGTTGCGAACAGATTTCATACTTCCAGTAAAATTGAAACTTGAAAATTTGCTTCAACTGTCCTACAACAATGTCATCCAGGAATAAAGACTACAGTTCATTTACACTCCCTAATGCATACATATTTATGCATATAATTAAAAAAACTCTTTGAAAAAATTATCTGTTTTCCTGCACAACATATCAAAAATATAAGTTTTCCTCAAAACCTCAAAACTGCCAACATAGCTGTTGATAATTGCTCAACCATAAATTGCTTTTCATTTTATGACTGTTGTCTAGGCAACACTGGAATCTAGAGTGTATTCTAGAGTGCTGTTTTACCAAATTGGAAATCTTTTAAGTGAGAATCATCAGTCAAAATGTATACATACCTTCTCATCGGCTAAAGCAGTGATAAGAATGGAAGCCCTCTGTAATCTCAGCTGGGTGGTGACTTTACGTTCACGTAGAGATTCTCTCTGCGCGACGCTATCGTCGTACTGTTCCTGAAGGACTCCCAAGTGACCTTGAATCTAATTTAAAAGGTTCAAAAGAGAAAAAAAAAAGGTAGCATTCTCTGTGGCTCATTCCCACTGACATGAATAATTGTTTCTCTTATAGTGAGTCGCTTTTAAAGTCCTCAAACAAGCTAGCTTATATCTCTCGGGAACTTTCCAAACCACAAGTTAGATCTAACTTATTCAATTTGTTCTTGTTATACTGAGATTTCAAACTCATCTTAGACAATTTGCTTGCCAGTCCTTACAAGCCTCTCCTAATATTCATTCTTAAACTGCCAGAGATGATGATCGAGCTAAGCCAGCAGATATAGTATGTAAGACTTGTTTTATTTTATTCATGACCTGGAACATTCATCACAGTCAAGCATGCTTTAGTTTCTTGTGAGGTCTCCAAAACGTGGTTTACAGTTGATCTTAATTCTGTATGTTATACTGGGCTAGTTATAAAAACCCACCTTAGCCAAGCTAGCTTGTTTTTCCTGTAAGCTTTCCAAAGCAAGGTTCAACGCTTCTTTGGCCTCTTCAACTCTCTTTTGTCGAGGTTTCACCATCTGCAACCAAAAAATTCAAAAATTGGTGATTCCCACAAAGAAAACTAAAAAACTTGTTAGGAAATAATTTTGAGAAAATTATTACTTACAAAAAACAAATTGATAGAGAAAAGAAATTGTTGGCTAGATTGGCATTCCATAAATTACAAGTCCTGTGCTCTACCAACTGAGCAATCCACCCCACCACCCCTTAATAGATGGTGACAATCACTGTAAAACTAACAATTTCTTTGCTGGGGTGAGAGTGGCAGGGGGTGGGGAGAGGGGGGGGTGGTAGTCAGAACCCACAGTACCTTGCCATGATGTATAATGCTCCCCGGTTTCATTCAATACATTGTAATCCTGATATCTCTGAATGGTTCACGTTCCATTCTAGTAAAACAATTTCTTTGCATACATTTCAAACTCAAAAACATTACGGTGATATAGAGAAAAACTGCTCATTCCTACAGAGCATTGTCCATTCAGGTTATCTGTAAACTGTCTAAAACAATTGGTTGATGAAACAATTTGTTCAAGATTTATGATGGCAAACTTCCCTTAAACGAAACAACACACAAGATGTTGCAGAATTCTCTCCACACGATATGTATTGACTGGAGGCAGAGTGAATTTTGTTAACAAAATACCTTTTTGACTTCAACGTAGTGTTCCAGAGCGAGGACCCATTGACAGATGGACTTACAGGCCAGCGAAACCTGGCCGACTTTATCAGGCTCAAAACCAGGCATTTGGGTGTATTTCTTTAAACGGCTGAAAACCTTGCGATGAAATAGAGGAAAACATTGAAAGATTACAATAGAATGTAAGAAAGTACAATATAATAGAATGTAAATCAAACACAATTGGCAACAATAACAAAAAATGAAATAAGCAGAGAATTTTTACCTTATGGTAAGTATTACTTGATACTTAGTTGATCTGCTCTGAAACCTGTGTTAATGTTTATAGAAGCTTTGACACTCAAGATTTTTCTTATTAATGATGTTTTAAACAAAATTATATTAAGACATTAATGTTTTAAGTAGAAAGTTCTTCTGCTTTTATAAGAACCATTACACGTAAAATATCATAAATGCATAACTTCACAAATCAATCAATATTGTTGAACACAACTCAAAGAACAAACAATTATGTAATTTAAATATTGCAAAATTTACTGAAACTTGGCACAAATTTCGTACCGAATGCTGAAAGTTTATGTTCTATGTGATTGAGAGGTAACGTCCCCCAATTTTTTTCGTACCTTATCAGATACGAGATCTTTTTCATAGTTGACTAAATCGTTCAGGAACCCTGCATCGTTCAGCAGATGTTTGGCAGTCTTCCAATCTGGTTTTTGCTTCATCAGCACGCAGACCGCAGACATGACGTGCATGACCAGAACTGGGGGATTGTTGTAGACCCTTATCTCGGAGATATCACTCTTTTGAAGAGCATCCAGGGCAGCCGTGGCATCCTCCAGGGCTGGTAAAACTGAATCCAGGTCTTTCTCAGCTTGCTAGATGATGGATGAGTAAATAAGACATTACTGGTAACACTTTAAACCTTCTCATGTTTAGTTTTATTTGTTTTTGACTTTAGTATTTACTCATGGGCATGACAGATGTGGGAAAGACCAAAATTGTACCATTTTTGTCTTAAAATGTATTTGATAAGCTTATTTCAAAGGTTGTAAACATAGTTGGACCAAATAGACAAAGCACAGACAGCATAAGCTGACATTAAATAATTTAAACTAATAAGAAGATGTTTTTAATGTTGTTAATATTTCACAAGATTAAAGTGCTGGACTGTTCTACTGTTCTACTCCGGCCCATAGCCTCTTCCCACACCCTAAGATATCCTTCAAGTCTAATTTTTTCCTTCTTCTTAAACACAGCAATGTTAGGGCTAATAAAGTGCTTTCTCTCATACACTATAGATTTGTGAGTTTACAACATCATTTCTTATCTCTTTAATTCAGTACATACATCAGCATAGTCTTGAACCAGCTGAGTTTCTCGTTTCATGGTCGCCTCTTGCTCCTCTACGATGGTCTTGACCTGATCCACCGCCTCCTGGTCCCTGGAGAGCTGCTGGAGTAGCAGCTCGGTATCCTAGCATTATGAGAGATAACGTCAAAGGTTAAAATCTATCACTTCAATAATGTGATATTTATATGAAATACCAAACTCTAGAAAAATTGAGAGAAATAAATGGAGCAAATTAATCACTCCAGATCTTATCACCTCTCTTTGTTTCCGATTCTGTACCATATTTATCACTTAATACCCACAAAACTTCATATGGAATCACTTTGTTTTGAGTAATGTACATAATAATGTCGGCAAAATAGTAGAATGAGGATTCTAAAAAACATTGTTATCCCAACATATACAAATTTTTGAAATGTTTTTCTGTATTTTCCATATTACACGCTACATTTAATTTGTCTTCATATATTTTCTTTTATTTGTTATAGTATGTTTATGTTGAGGATTTTGTTTCTTCCATTATGTTTACGGACAATTATGTTTATGTTCTGTTATGTGTACGTTCCATAATGTTTATATTCCAATATGTTTATGTCGTTGTAGTACTTTGTAAATCCTACACAAATCAGTCTTATACTCTTAAAATCGATATTCATGGTCAAACACCTCTGTTTACCTTTTGTTGTTGTTTGTATTGATGATTTATATTTACCTTGGCTTTATCTTCAATTTTAGGTCCAAGATTCACTAATTCCTCCTGCATGGTGTCAACTAGAGAATTAGCCTCGGTGAGTTTAGAGAGACCAACGAACAAACGATTTCTGTAAAATAAAATGAAGAAAGACTTCAGTGATAATAGACATCCATGACTAAGTATGACAGTGGACCTAGCATGGTATCCACTACAGAATAAGCCTCAGTGAGCTTACGGAGACCAACGAACAAACGATTTCTGTAAAATTAAATTGAGGAAAGACTTCAGAGTCAGTAGACATTAATGACTAAGTATGACAGTGGAGCTGGCATGATATCCACTACAGAATAAGCCTCGGTGAGCTTAGAGAGACAGACTAACAAACGATTTTTATCAAATGAAATTAAGAAAAGACTTCAGTATCAGTAGAAATCCATGACTAAGTATTTTGTGAGGCAGCATGTCAAAAGGAACAGCTGCAGCAGCTGCTCATTCCCACCATGGGACAGGTTCTAATCAATATCAAAGACTAGAGGTTATCTCTGCAGACCAGCAATGCCTATTGTTGGAAAATGTGGAGTACAAGAGATGAAAGCAGTATGTCCTATGCAGCCTGGCTGTGGTGAGGCTGGTGATGCCCGTACAGCAATGATCAGTCCTGATGTGAGAAGGTTGGGGGCTGAAGTGTAACATAAACTTGAACATTGGCACTAACTGAAGTATTTAGCTACTTCAAAAACTGAGAAAAAATATTTAATAATTCTTGGCGGAGCCCCACATTTATACCAAAAGCACAGAACTATCTCAAACTTGACTAAAATTGTGACTATCTTTTAAAGAAAACAAAGATGGTCATCTCAGTTGCACTTACTTGTTGTCCATGAAATGTTGTTTTTGCTGTCTCAGCATCTTGGAATACAACTGAATGAGGTCGAGGTAGCTACTGGGGGTCGTGTAGTAATGACGCCTCAACTCCTGGTAAAACCTATGACACTGCTCCATGACGTCCTTGTGTACACCAACACAGATCTCTGCAATGTTGTCCTTTAGTATCTTGAATGTGACCAGCAATAATACGCCATAGTTTAAACACTACACATTCATCCTCGGTAGGACACTTTAAGTTTCAATTCATATTAATAAATGCTCTACTCTTATTATATACTTAACTTTAAAGGAATATGCCAAAATTGAACCTGGAGGGCCAATATTGTAAACTGAAATAATAAAAATAACTTGAGAAAATGACATTTTGATATTTTTAAATAAAGAGAATTAATATCAGCAGTTAATATTCTAACACTTTCTGTTCAACTATGAAGGGAACCAGACTACTCTCTATGGTAAATCAAGCTAAAGAATAATAACTAACTTTTCCTTCAAAATTTTAATAAACTATCACAACTTTTACTTAAATCATTACCTGTCCCCTGGCAGACTTACTTTTAACATTTATACAACACCAGTATCAGGAGAGAGAGATAGAGATGAGTGGGGAGGGTGGGGGTGGAGAGGATCTATAGTAACTCAAGCTAAATAAGTCCAATTTTCCATCAAAATTGACTAAACCTCTCACAAGTTTTTACTCTACCCATTACCTGTCCTATCTGTCTGGCCAGCCTAACTTAAACAAAAAATATGTACCCATGGTACTTGGCCAATTTAGCAGTCACTGTGGCAGACTTACTTTGACATCTTGATCAGCTCCGATACCGGTAAAGTCTACCTGGGCTAAGAACACGGACGCCACTCTTAGCATGGCTTGGTTGCTCCATTCATCGTACCAGTCTAGGGTGCAACAGTTGACCAGGGACGGGTGCGTCCGACACCTCTGTCTGAATGCATCGCCTGCAGGGCTGGTCGCCAACACGATGTGAAGCTTACTGCGAACCCTCTGGGAAAGGTCAAACAGAAGCAATGCAAACGGTCTAAAACTTTTTGGTCTAAGCTTCAGAAGAATAAAGACTTACTTACGTACTTACTTACTTACTTACTTACTTACTTACTTACTTACTTACTTACTTACTTACTTACTTACTTACTTACTTACTTACTTACTTACTTACTTAAGAATTGACTTGAAAATGCCGTAAGATGATAGCAAAATATGCTAAAATCAAGTTTACCTCCTAGTCTTCCTGGGTAACGAAAAGACCTGAAAACTACTGATTTTTGCAGAATGAATTAACGTCACTTTTTTTTATAATGTCTATTTATTAGTAATATTAAAGAGGTCAGAAAATAATTGCTGAAACGTTACACAGTGTAAAATGCTTTAGCGTTGCTAAAGCCGATGGAAACTATTTGGTCATTCTTTAAACGGTGAGGAGAAAACAATAAAAATTTCTTTTGCTTCAGCGATAACTGTATTCTTAAAAATCCTCATCTTACCTGGATGAAAAACTGGTAGACTGCATCCCTGGTGTCAGGTACTTCTGCCTCTGCTGCGGCCCTCTTCAGGTCCATGGTGATTGTATCTAGGTCGTCGTTATCGAAGAGATCGGGGACTTCTCCTGAATTCAAAACAGAGTTAACATCCTCCAAGAAGGACTCCTGTCAATAGAACAAAAGAAGATTATAACAGGTTCATAGTCAAACCTTAAAATGAGTCTCACATGGTCTCCCTTTGAGGTTTTTTATTATATCAGATCCAAATTTGGAGTGCAGCTAGGGCAAGAATAAACATGTAAACTTTGGTTTGTTATTAAAAGAGGGAAGAATATGAATAGTTATCTGGCGAGACAATAAGATTGTGGAAAAGGTAGAGGATCAAATTTCGTGTTATTTATCCATCTGTTGTGAGATGTAACATTTCCAAACCTCCTCTTACCTAACAGTTCCCAAGTTGGTCCCTGTCTAAACCACGACAATAAATTCTGTTTTACGTAATAATCATAAAACCTATTTTAAATGGTACCGATGAAAGTACACACATCAGAATAGACAAAACAAGAACAAAAAAACAGTATCGATATCAAATATTCTAACAAAACATCCAAGAAAGTACACAAAAGAAAGAATTCAACTTCTGTAAAAGAAGGCAAATATCCCATACCTTGACAATGTCGCTATCTGTGAGTAGAAACACTGTGTTACTGCCCTGGACGCCGGCCAATTTAAACACTTTCTTGAGATCATCTCGGAAGTCCGCTTGACCGTACCCTCTGGTCAGTGTGAGTCTGTACAGTATGCAGCCGGCTACGTGACTGGCCAGGTGCACCGTGGTTGACTTTCCCGTACCGTCCAGACCCACCAGTACCATGTGACCACCTGGTTGGCGGAACACCCTGGCGGTGCGGATGATGTGCTCTAGGGCACCTTTGAAGAATACCAGTTGGTTTTCCTGTGATAATGTATTAATGTAAATAAAATCTAATATAGCACACTATGCGCGATGCATCTGTGCGCTTTACAAACAATCTAGAATAAACAATGACATAAAACAGTAAATACAGTAAAAAACGATTAAAAGCACTGGTGAAGAGTAAAGCGATAAAACAGATTGACTATAAAATCTACAATTTGAATGCTAGGAAGTGAAAATTCCAATTGAAGCTAGAACCAAACAAAATAATCAATAATTTATGAAGGTTTTTCTCTAGTAATAAAAAAAATTGTAATTTAAAACTTATCAGAAGGATGCATCTTGCAATAATAATAGTTGGCAAACCTAATTTCATATAATATACAATTATTGATTTCATATTCAATATTCTTCTTTAGTCACTAAAAAGTGCTACATTCATTAGTTGTTACACAATTGGTAGAAATATGTACCTGGCCACCTCCATAGTTGACCCTCACGATGTACTCCTCCAAGATGTGGGCCAGTTTATCATAATCACTGATTGGACGATAGACTCTCTCTGCCGAAGGAACGTTCAGATCCAAAAAGTCACCAAACAGAAATGGTTCGTTTTGTAGTTTTTCCGCAGTCCACTTGACCTGTACGATATAAGAAAACACAAACACAGAATTAAAATGATTGGAGTTCTCAGTCTTCAATAAAAAGTAAAAAAAAATTCTCACTGTTACATCTTTTACAGGTTCATTTGCATACTATAAAATATTCATGTTCCATCTTTGTGACTTGGCAAAAACAGTGTTTGTAGAATGGCAAAGAGGTAAACATCTACCCAGAGAGTTCACAATCACCATTTTTGGAAGGAACCAAAATTTTGAAAAACTTTGAAGCCCTGCCCCAATATTTTGTCAAGGCCAACTTTGTAGAAATTGACAAAGCAACTTGAGACAATATTATTCAACATCTTTTTTTCTCAAAACTTGGCAATGACATAAAGCAGTCCAACTTTTGACATGGTCCCCTTACAGCAAGTCCTGATGTGAGAAGGTTGGGCCGGACATGTGACATCAACTTGTACATTGGCACTAACTGAAGTATTTAGCTACTAAGACATACAAGGAGAAGAAACAAACAGCCTTTGATATCTTACTTTGAAGTAATTATGCAAGTCATCTGCCAAGAATTCAAAGAATTTGAGTCTGTCCGTGGCATCTACCAGTCGATCGTGGAACACCCTCATAGCTTCGTGAGCCAGTAACTGGGCTGCTCTATCCACGGAAGTGACCGTTGATTTGTTAGCCTGAAGAAGTCCCTGGATTACCTACGGATAAATAAATACGCCTTGACATTGCTGAAAAATTCCGACATTTGTAAACCAACTGATAGACAACAGCATTCTGCTTCAAGGAGGATTTAACTAGCAGGATAGTTTAAATTTGGCACGAAAAGTTCTAGCAATTAAAGGAAAGTACAAACAGAAAAATGACAAAACTGTTTCATGTTCCAAGTCTTTCTCTTGACTATGATCTTAAACAACAAAATAAAAACACCTCACAAGATCAAGACATTATCTGCTTTATCTAAAACAAAAATCACTGGACAAATAGGACATTAAGATTAGAATCATTATATCAGAGAAATAAAGAAAAACAACAACACGTTTAAGATGAGTATAATTGATACCTTTGACAGATCCCTCAAGTTGAATGTGTAATGAGATTTAGCAGGGGTTGGTAGCATATTGAAACACATCTTGTAGTAGATAGCAATAGAGGCAGAGACCAAAGGCAGGAGTAACTCTCGAATGTCCGGCAAGAAGTCCCCGTTCTCTAGAAAACAGCCTAACTGGACTTGGTAAATATGTTGCAAGGACTGGACGGATGGTTGTGGCAAAGACAGCACACTGCAAAATATAGATTTAAAAAAATTGAAGCAACTATAAATACACAACATGACTTTAGGAGAAATTGAAGTCGAAAGATGATGAAGGAAACGGACATCCAGTAATTTACCTGAAATGTTTCAGAAGACGAGGACTGATGGGGTTTCTCCCTCCGCCAAGAGGAGCGCAAGCTGCCAGGAGAGTAACGTCTAGGATGTTCTGTAGGGTAACATGATTCAAACCTCGATAATAACTTTAATACAACTGGGAGTGTTTCATCAATAAAATAGTAAAACCTCCATCAAGGTGTGCATATCTCCATTGAGCACCCGGAGAGCGTTGTCTAAATGTCAATCATACAGGTTTTGTGACTTTACGAGTCTTACAGTAACCACCTAGCAAGGATGCTGACCATTCTAAAATGCCCCCAAGAAGCAGAGCTAGCTAAGAAGATGTTGATCATCCCAAATAGTATCAGGCACCAAGGTCAGCATTGACCAAGGAGCCAGCTACTCACACAGATGACTAAACAATCATGCAACAGAATGCCGGGCTATAAATGTGACAGTGATATCTCTAACAGTGCTCGCATGTCTCGCATGGCAGATTCCTTCACCCACCAAAGCAAAGATCTAGTGTCATATATAGTCAGTTTAGAGATGTAGCCAATTGTTTACAACGTGTCAGTTTACTTCCCATTGGATATACACTGTTTTTGGTTCAGGCATTCAGTCATTTACTCAGATTACTAAACAGGGTGACTGTGGGAAAGATGGTGATTTGGTGGGGTAGGGTGGGGTAGAGTGGGGTAGGGTCAGGTAGGGTAGGGAGAACAGTCACTACTGTCACTTGTTTGTTTATTTCTATTACTTAGTATACACTAACTAACTTAAATGTGTAGTATTGTCAGTATGACACCAGATTAATATTTGCTTTTTATATAGCGCTTTATACCAGTGATAGGTCTCAAAGCGCTTTACAGACGTTATATTACCCCAAGTCAATGATAACCTGTCCCAGAGACAATTCCTCCAGTTGGCAGCAGTTATATACTGCGCCCAATAACAAGTTACCTCACAGGTACCCATTTATCCTCGGGTGGTGAGAGGCAAGTGAGATAAGCATCTTACCCAAGGACACAACGTAATGAATTAGGCAGGAATCGAACCAGCAATCCTTGGATCACGTGTCCGACGCCTTAGCCAATTGGCCACCACGCTCTCACATAATTATAATTTTTTATGACGAGAAGGGCTAATTGCAGTCACAATAATAATATTTCCTGACCTTCCATGTGAGCTTCTTTGTATCGTAGAATCCACCAAGTTCCATAAACTGTCTAAGTAGCTCTAGAGGGGGCTGTGCTCCATACTGCTCCGGTGCTGGTAAATTTAAATCATCCACGAAAACGAGAACCTGAATACAAAATAGAGGTATGACTGTAAGTTAACGTGGTATTGAATTATATGGTAATAAGACCTTACAGCTTTGCCTAACAAGTCTCCATGTAGTTTGAAAGCAAAGAACAAAGAATCAATGATAGAACCGCTAGAATGTGATTCAAACTATTCTCCAGGAAGCAAGTACTTTTTTCTTGTATTCCCTTGTATTCACTGGGGCAAATTTTAACTTTTTAACCAATATGTTCTATATTTCCAATATCCTTGTCAGTTTTCTGTTAATGACCTACTTACAAAGCTTCCATTTAATAATTTAAATAAAATTTTTACCAAAACTGAATTCATATTTTACAACAAAATCCGCAATAAAACACACAAATATAGTTAAAGTTAGTTTTTACTCCGCAATCTTGTGGAAGAACCCATTTTCTGCATGAACAAGAAGAAAGAGAAGTTTCTTACCATCATCACCCCACTCTATAATTCTTAACCAAGGTCATAGATGAAACAAACTAGTTTACCTTTTTCCCTCTCGGCCCAGCAAGGGTCTCTCTTCCCCTTTTTACCAACTTGTGCTCAATCTGGGCCTGCACCCTGCTGGCCGAAGTCTGCGCGCTCAACTGTAAGGTTGTAGACACCATACCTCCTGTTGACCTTCTGACCTGACCTGTGATGAAGGTCAAATCCATAGGATCTCCACCTGAGAGAAATAAAGTTTGCCAAGGTCACTCAATGTGAAAGAATTAACGTTTCTTTGAAATCTTTGTAAAATACATGCAGGTTGCTTAAATTAGAAAACAAAACAAGTCTTCATGTTCACCCAACAAATGAACTTCAAAGATGAACTAATTTGCATATGCATTTTTATGACTTAATGAACTAGCTATAACACAAAGGAACTTACACAAATACAGTCCCACCATACAGTCATACACCTTCCCTACGTCCATTCCATTTCATATACAGAACGTTGACAATTTTGTGTACAGTCTATATGTTATATCTTAAAAGAGAAACAAGATCCTTCACCCGAACTTACCAAATTCTGAGCTATCATCGTTAATGATACCAGACGTCAGGGCGGAGATGTTGGAGAGGATGTTTGTCCCCCTCTCTGAATAATGGAAGACCTCTCCGAGCACAGTACCCAGCTGTGTAGTTGATCCCTTATCCAGACAAAGCTTCTTTAACAAACTTCCTACCAGAGCAGATTTACCGACCCCAGACTCTCCTGTAAGAAAATAAAAAATTCAGGAAAGATTTATTAACAGTTTTTGATCATTGTTCATTTGATACTTTAAACTTATAATGTGTGAAATGTGTGGAAATAAAAAATTTCTTTGCCTTTAATGTTGTATATATGAGAAAATTGTTTTGGTGTACTGGATTTTATATCTAAACAAACATGCAAACTCAAGTGGCATCACTGTGAAAGTGAGATAGCAAATTTGAAATTTAAATTTCACATTTTCACTGAGTGTTCCCATAAGAGATGAAAAATGAAATGTACCCTGTCCTAAAGTATTTGATTAATTAACATTCTTTGTGGGATTTTTGCTTTAAAGGCAAATAAAAATTGTTTATAACCAGTATGTGAATAAAGCAGTGGTATTGGAAGCAATTACACCTCTCATCTGCAAAGTTATGGGTTCACACCTTGGCTGGTTAAAATAAGACTCAATAATATGCTAAACCTTTCAAACAGGGTGTTTGTGAACAGCTAACAGACTGGTCAAGAACGAATAGCGGACACTATTCCACCCTATCTGAATAATAAATTATTTACCTGTGATTAAAACAAGGTGTTTGTGAACAGCTAACAGACTGGTCAAGAATGAATAGCGGACACTATTCCACCCTATCTGAATAATTAATTATTTACCTGTGATTAAAACAGGGTGTTTGTGAACAGCTAACAGACTGGATGAATAGCGGACACTATTCCACCCTATCTGAATAATTAATTATTTACCTGTGATTAAAACAGGGTGTTTGTGAACAGCTAACAGACTGGTCAAGAATGAATAGCGGACACTGTCCACAGTCGGTACCAGCTCGCTGTCCTCCAGTGATACATCCTTGCTCATCTGAGTGGTCAGACCCATTTGCTCCCCTAAGGACACGTGGGTCACTCCTTTTTCTATGAGGGACTTGGTACTGGGGACAAGTTCCTCCCAGGGTACAAATTTGCCACTCTCTGGGCTGACAAAATACTGGAAGATTGTTCGGCTCCCGGATGGGAGACGGACACCTTTTTGTGAAAAATAGATAAAAAAATTCATATTCAGTAACTATAAGACTATTTTAAACAAAGAAAAAAAAATTTGTATCAACCTGAAATAACACAGAGAATGTTGAAACTTACAAAATAAACAAACAAAAGTTTCCAAAGGTTTAAGACAGTTTTAATTATTGCTTTGCACTTTTTCTTACACATCCCATTCAATATTCACATAAAATCTTACTATCAACGTATTAAAAAGGTAAAAATACTTTGCTAGACTTATATATACCAAAAAAAAATAATATGTGCATGATAGCTGGGATTTAGGATGAGTGAATCAAATTAGTGGTGGGTGTGGCAGGGGCTAGAAGAGGGCTTGTAGGAGAGGTAGTGGAAAGGTAGGTAGGAAGGACAGAGTTGATAAACCTTAAACCGATAGCTCACCTAAAGGAGGCTCCGTATCGAACATATCGTGAACAAACCCATCAAATTCGTATGAAATGTTGATGTCTACCACTTCTCCTTTCTTCTTGTTGGTGCCGTCTCCATCCTCGTTCTCTCCTACTCGAGGAGCGAGGGATATACCCCCGTCATCTTCGCTGTCGTCTTCCCTCTTGAGAATTCCTCCAAAGGACCAGACGAAACAGAAGACAAAGATCTTGCCAAAGAGATTCTGAATCTGGTCAGGATGCTTCTGTAAGAACCACTCCTTGCTACTGTTGGCCACCAAAAAAAAAAAAAAAAAAAAAAAAAAAAAAAAAAATTGAAAGAAAGGAAAGTTTTACAGGAGTCCGTCAAAATTCTCAAAAAGTAGAACAGTTCAATTAAACCTTGAGGATGAACAGGCTATCTGTCCCTGGAATTATTCAAATTGATCAGACCATTTTCCAAAGCAAGCAACTGACCAATTTTGATATGTGATTTATTTTGATGTTTTCTTTAGACATTATGACCGAGAGATATTGAGCGTTTATAATTAATTCAACGTTCCTCACCTTGCTGACTTTGAAAACTTTGATCTATCTTTATCTCTGGATTTCTGTCTTCTCG
>KN889286.1:0-26751 GCA_000934455.1 Apostichopus parvimensis | reverse complement strand
CAGAGAGGTTTGGACTCACAATGACAGAGTGTCTATTCTCTCCTACTTGCAGGTGAAGGGTCGGCAGGAGAGCTAGAGCCTTCTGTAGGATATTTCTGACCGTGGTTTTGCCGCCCCCCGATGGACCGACCAACATACATCCGTGTCTGACCAATAGTTGACTGTGAAGCTGTTTGACTTGCTCAAGTTGTTTAGGCCAATGTTGGATGTTCATATCTCTCACAGCCATAGAGATAGCTTTCTGTGAAGAGATGAATATTAAATACAAAATTATTGGCAAGAAAGGCCAACATAATTAGTTGGATTTTTCCCAAATTTTTGGCATTGTTTTTCTTTTTATTCGTTTTTTTTATTTTGTTTTGAGAGAGGTCTCTCGTTTTTTTTTTTTTCTTTTTCCACTCTTATGAGGTGTTTTCTCTGTGTTTTTGGGGGGTGCCTTTCAATCATAAGGTCTCGAGTTTGAGTCACTCCAAGATTAATGTATGTCGTCTAGTTACAGAGTTGTTGACAATTGACAATTCATAATCATGGATGTTAAATATGAATCTAAGAGACTGACTTCGGTCAGCTTTTGGCTTTGATAAGCCAATGATGGCTTCTTCGCGAGTTCCTGCTTGCAGGAGGATCTAAAATACATACATACAATAGCTCAGCATTAATTATAAGGTCAGTCTGTTGAAATGTTTCTAGAACAGATGTCAGTTTCTATGAATTCACTTTAATACAAACTATTCAATCTACATTCTACTTTTCAAAAAGTATCATTTTCCTGCTAAAACTGAATATTCATTGCTGGAAGTCTCTGCTTCTAAAACTAAATATTCATTAATTCTCCTCAGCTAACAGCCAGTTGGGACAATTTCCTAATGCTAATACCTCTCTAAACTGTCCTCCAATATCATGCTCTCAAAGCACTGGTATTGACAGTATACACAGTTTTTCTCGTTTTTCTGTTATAGACATGTTATTTTTATTGTTCTTGTTGTGACTATGCGTGTTCTGCCGCGGGGGATATAACTCTAGTGTGTGGAAAAATTTTTCCCACTTGGTTGCGGTTATTTTCCTTTTTCCTTTTCTTCTTTTTTCTTGTTGACCGTTTTTTTATCTTTTTGTGATAGGATCTGTATATTTCTCCTGCTTTCTCCTGCCGCGCTTTGAGCTTTTATGTGTTTTTTGAGTTTATGGTATCTTGTCTCTTGTGTGAATTTGGTTTTTGCTTTTATATTTTATTTTTGTTTGTTTGTATTTTTTGCTTTTCCTGCTGGCTTTTCCTCGTTATGAGTCTTTCTTTGCTTGTTGTGGCGGCTCGCTGACCGTGGTCTGTCTCTTACTTTTATTTTTACCTTGTTTGGTTTTGGGTTTTACAGAAGTGTTAAACACCACCATCAATCCCAGAAAATACACACACAGCTAGCTACCGTCGGTAATTAGACACTAGTGTACAGTCAGTACATACAGCTGCGGTCAATACCCACAGCACAGTATACACACCATACAGCGATGACCATGTCAGGTCCAGCTAAAGATAACAAGGTATCACGTTTCATTACTGTCTGCATTTTGTAGCGACACGCACAAAACATCACTTGCAAGCAACAGAAAGTTAACTTTTTCAGATGGCCACACGCGGTTTGGGGCGAGTCTTCAATGCCTTTAAAGATGCATGTTCATTACAGGAAGTATTTTAGTTTAGATCAGAATACGCCTTAATAAACAAAGCATCACCTTCAACAACTGTGCATGCCTACCTCTAAGGTACCAAGATTAGGAGCAGGTGGAGATACACCAGGAAAGAGATCTGCTAGAATGCTTTCAAAGAGAGGAACATCTTCTGCTAGGAACTTTGGAATATTTGCATCCTTGAGAGCATGGATAAGAATAAAGGCCTCTTGCTCTGAGGTTAGGCTTGCTGGGGTGTCATTTCTGAAAAGAGATGGCAGATTTAAACAATAAGCAAAAGATTATAGTGACTATATAACAAGTCTAATTGTCAGTGTTCTCTACATGACATGTAGAAGGAGGAAATGATGACACCAACCGGGTTCCAAATTAATCACATTTATCTTTCTCTACTTAACAATATGTTTTAAAAAGTGTTCTGGTAAGGGCTGCAGGAGGTTAGTACCCATATTCTACAGGACATGAACCTGATCATTCTCAATGCTCAAACCTCATTTCTGTGTATAAACTAAAATATCGCAACAAAAAATCCTCGCAAAAATAGCTACATTTTATTCACATGGAAATGATCCTGCTATCCAAAATATATATTCCTAATCAGTGTTACATTTATAAAGATGCAGAAGTGGTTGATTGCTTATTTCTAATTGCTTCCATAGCAACTGCAGTGATTAAGAGCTCAGCTCAATAGATACAAATTCACATCAACCTCTCAATAGCTCTGTACCTTACATCAGGCATCATTAGCTGTATCTTACTTCACACACAGAGAACAGCCTTTTCATTATCTTTAATATTGGTTTATAAAGTTGTATTTACCATTATAGTTTTAATCAAATAATATGATTTTTCAAAAGCAGACATTTCTCTGCAACTTACTGCATTTGTTGTTGCCTCTTCCTCTGTCCAGCCATGACTAGAACTGATTTGATAGCTCTCATGCCAAAGTCATAATGATCCTTTCAAATTCAAACAAATTAGGGGGAGAAAGAAAAAAAGTAGAAAAAGTTTCAAATTTCGGAAAAAAGAATTCATGGGCAGTAAAACAAGCTCTGTGATTTGTATAGTTAGCTACAAATGTCTTGCCAAGATCAGTCTAGTAGTTGCAAATTGAATGAAACTTGCTGGCAGATTGTTGATACTTTATCGTTAGTTTGATGACTTTATTATTCTCATTAATTTGATGATTTTATTATGCTCATTAAGTTGATATTCTCATTATTTTGATTATAACAGGTAAAATATATTACTTTTAAGAAAATTCAGGCATGTAAAATAGCATTGAACTAGTCATAGTCAAATTAATGACAGATTATTTTCTCAAAACTGTCAGTTGGGTGAAAATACAACCGGAAGAAGGGAGCATCTCAATTTCACTTTTGATACCAACAGTTCATAAAATGTCACTTTAATAAAAAAAAACTTCATACCATTAATAACAATTAAAAAATATTTCATGTTATGATATATCACATGTGTTAATGAATATACAAAATCTCCACAACAAATGCATAGGTTTTACACCGGACTCTTCAATTACTAAACTTGATTGGGTTGAAGAGGATAGACATTTATCACTTCAGTCAAAATATGAAAATATGAAGTAGAATATACTTTTCCTCTGTTGCATTGGTTTTTTTTATACTCACTTGTTGAGAGAGCTGTTTGCTGGCGAGTTGATAGAGGTTGACTATTTTATTTGAGAGAGATTTGGCTGAGGTGAAACCTTCCGAGAATAACATGATCTCAGCGATCAGAGCATAGTCGGGAACCATCATGGCCACCTGACGGAACAGTGACTTCAGGTTATCGGGGAGCTCTACCCGGCCGGCATATCTATGTTTATGTGGAAAGGAAAACAGAATAAAAACTGCTTTTTGCTTCAGCTTTCTGACAAAACACAGATTATAATGATGTGATCTTTGATTGCACTTTTATGTTAAAATATTTAATTCATTAAGCGATGGGTCTTTTCCATATTTGTTTTAATTTAAATTGAAGTTATTTCAATCCAAAGCACTTTCATTTGTTATTCTCATTAATTTGATTATAACATGTACTTTTAAAACAAGTCAGGCATGTAAAATAGCATTAAACTAGTCAGTAGTCAAATTAATGACAGTTTATTTCCTCCAAAATGTGGATGGTACTTATTTAAGAAATGCATGGCAATACATGACAAGTATTAATTGTATTAGATTGGCTTTAATATATCACTATATTCTTACTGCACATTGATAGGACCATTTGAATGGCCATTTATAAGAAAGAATATAATCAATGCCCACCCAGGGTTCATAGTGACGAAGATACCGCAAGTGTAGTTGAGGCGGATATCCCGACCCTCAAACATGAATCTTAGAGCGTTGGAATCCTTAGCTGTCTTGATGCTATGAAGCTGTTGAGCCACCACTGATAGGACTTCTACGTCGATTCGGTTGAATTCATCAAAGCAGCACCAGCTACCAGACTGAGCTAACCCAGAGAAGAACTTGCCCATCATCTGTCCATGTAAAGAATAATTGATTGATTAATTAATTAACAGGTTGCATTGATTTCAATAAAGACATCCTGGAGTCCAAAGAATAATCAAAATATTTTTATTTGTTAAGAATACAAATAACAAATTCCATTCAACTTACTTTATAAAGAGATAATTTTTGTGTGAATGATATATTTGTATGAACAGTTCCAAGAAGGACATCAAAGGCATTTTCTTATCTATCCGTTATCAAAAGTGAGCAATGTTACAACATACAAAGAAATAAATTTAAGCAAATTTAAAGAAGCTGTTTTGAGCTGAAAGTTATCAATATTTCAATGCTCATTCCATAGTAAAATCCAATCACAAAGTAACCCATTAGTTTGTTTTGTCAAGCTTCATTACAAATAATGAACCCCCCCAAAAAAAAAAAAAAAAAAAATGAAATTAGCTTTTACATGTGGTTTATACTACTATAAAAAAAATCAAGAAGGACATCAAAGTTTGGTTAATTGTGATATTATTTTCCATAAAATACTAATATGCTTGGAAACAATTTACCGACCAAACTCAGAAAGGCTGCCTTAAGGGTGCAGTATGCTTTGACAGCTTGTATATGAATACTTCTTGTAAACTAGAACATCAAGACAGGCTTGCCAAAAGGGAGAATAATTGCTCTGAATAAGATTTAAAGAGACATCTAATCACAAAGGTTGATCACAAGACAGGATCTATATACATGACATTTACAACATACATATCTCAAACATTTAGAAAAGAAACTCATCCAGCCATATTTTGTTACAGTCTTAAAGGAAGACTGTACATGGCTTTGCGTGAGTACTATTCACCTTAAAATCAAGTCCCTCTGAGCAGTTGAAGACAAGGCAGAGTTTACCGACAGCTTTGGCTAGGTCTTTAACCGTCTCTGTTTTACCGGTACCCGCCGGACCTGCGGGTGATCCTCCCAGATGAAGGTTGAGGGCGCCTGTCAAGGTCAAGTAACAGCGATCGGTCAGTGGCGTAATGACCAGTCTAGGGGAGCAACCAAGATACTCGTAACCGTAGGAGAAGGATGCATTGGCCTGGAGAACAATGCATGTATTGTGCTGCTCGTCCCATTGGTATCGTAATTGTCTGAATAAGGAAACAAAAAATTCATCCGACTAATAATGGGATTTGGAATGATATGGACAATACAATATTTGAAAATTTGTTGATGCATTCTATAATGAACATGCAAAAAAGTGATTCTTTATGCTATCAACTACATCATCTCTTGGAGTGCTGACAGCTGTGGTACCCTACAATCGCATCAATTGATGAGGTCTATTTTCTTGCAGATTTTTGGCATTTTCTGCAACAAATAGGCAGGTTAAATGAAGGTCAAAATAATGCAATAACATTTCTTAAATTTTTGGACTTCCAAAATATTACTCAGAATTGTTTGTGCTAGTTAATGCTTGAGTACAACAAGAACCCCAAAGAAATGCATTAGTATTATTATATACAAAAAAGGGAAGCTATGTTTCCTTCAAGTCAGCATGATATGAGATCACATTTTATCCACAAGGCTATTACAGACAATCTACAATTTAAGTTAGCTACTGTAATTAACATACACATTAGCTAGATCAATCTACCTAGTAACTAACTATATCAATTTAACTAGCTAGCTACATTACTCTACCAAACTACCTACATAAAGTCCATATTAACTTAAGCCTACATTGCCTACATAAAGCCTACAATTACCTACATAAAGCCAACATTACCTACATAAAGCCTACATTACCAGCAACATTATCTACACAAAAGCCTACATTAAGCCACATTTAACTATATAAAGCTACATTAAGCCTACATTAAGCCTACATTAAGCCTACATTACCAGCTATATTAAACCATCAGACCACCTTTATTATCTAGTGCTTACCTCGTCCATTCAAAGTCATCTATGTGGCTGGTCTTGACGTCAATCAGATTATTGATTATGTCCCGTGCATGAACCACGATGGTCATCAAAGCCTCTAGGCTCTTCCGGTGGAAATGGCTCATGGGACGACCCACCAACCCTGCCAGAGTGTTGAGTCTACCAATCAGACGATCTCTGGCATTGATCAGCTCTGTGTGTGAAGAGGAAGACTCCAGAGCAGCTGCAACCTCTCTATTGAACATGATCTGGACCTGTAGGAGAGGAATGTGAAGAAATGTCAAATGACGGATAAAAATTGATCATAGTTCTTCATTTTTCTTACAAATTTCTCTTGTATGTAGAAACAACATTTGTAGCAGTAGATTCGGATGAACAAAAAATACCCTCATGACTAAAAGGGGTATAGAAACAAGAACATCATTCAATTTTCATCCAATTTTGTTTCCAGCAGATTTTGGATTTACCGCAGGATCTTTTAGAAAACAGCTCAGGCAGGCAAATATAAATGACCCTACTGTATCGTATCACAAGAAAACAGGTACTCACCACGGTGAGAACCACCTGACCTGGGTGTGTCAGAACCCAATCTTCCAAGTCTCGACCCCATTTGTGGACAGCTTCCTTGAGGTTCCTGGATGACAAAAAAATTCATTTAATATTATGAATAAATGTAGTTATACAATTTTGTTTCTTACATTTATATATGCTACATGCTATCAAAATAAACTGACACAATTCTAGATTCATTTGTCAATGCTGAAGTGAAACAATGCAGTGGATCAAGCTGAGTTAATATTTTCACAATGAATGAATCTAAACTCATATTATAATGAAACGTACAAGGAAGAAAAAGAATTTTTTTGACAGGTTAGCTATTCAGTGAGAGCTAACCATCATCTAGATGGTTTGAAAAAGGAAATACACACAATTTCTTTGTGAAATATAATTTCAGATATTTCTGATAGCATGGAAATTATGCTATTGGGCATCACAAGAAATAGGTTTAAAGTGTATATATCAATTAAAATGAAATGAAAAAAAAAAATATCAAAAGCTCAATTTTCAAAGGCAAACTGAATGAAGTGTAAAACAATTTTATGTTAATCAACAAGCTTTAATCAAACACATGGCAATGTGGTATAAACAAAATAAGTAGGAATAGCAAAATGTGAATGAAAAACTTCAACTGTCACCTCGTCCTGCCCACACCCCCCTTTCCCATCCCCTCCCCACACAATCCCCCACCAGATGAAAGAGAATGAAAAAAAAAACAGAAACAGTAGAAGAATATACACACACAAAAATATCAGTATGATCCTTTATACTGATTAAAAGTCCCAAAAGTCTCAAATCAAGATGATTTATCAAATCTGTCCAAAAAGACAGAATAAAGTCCCAAAATTGTGAATGCACAGATTATAAAGAATTCTACAATATAAAGATCTCTATTCTTTGGGTGAAGTTGTGTGCGTTCAACAACTGGACTGTTGAGTGATGAATAAGGAGAAAAAACAAAACAATGGTTCCTACTAGCAAACAGGGTTGTAAGAAGTCCTTTAAATGTGATGAAATTTTAACTTCAATCTGGGAAATTTGAGAGTAAGTTCTGGTAGAGGTAAATCAGACAATAATACAGACATCTTTAGATATTTTTTCTCTCTTGTTACACATGAGGGGGTTTGTCAGCGAAATTCATTTCCAATATTAAAGTAAAATCAAATTGCCTTGAATTTGCAAAACAAGAGAGAAATCAAGTTGCTTAGCATAAATGCAAATTAATATATTTCAATAAAAACCAAACGATAAACTAAGCATGATAAAGAATGCTTTATTCAGCATCTCAAATGGATGAGTTTGCAAAAGCAGAATAAAAAACTGAAAGAGCATTTTTAATGCTTTACTCTTTTTTCTTCCAAGGTCTTTTAATATCTTTGTTTTCACTGAGTGACTCTATGTGTCTGGAAGTAAAAAAAATTGAAAGGATAAACAATGGGTACCATACTAGCTTGACATCTCAGAGGGGGAAAGATTAGTCATAGAGCAAACCCCAGCTTCATCAATCTGGAATAATTAACCTTTTCTGACAAATTGCAGATTTTTTTTTTTTGGATAAGAAATAGATTACATTTCAACTACCAATTTTGGTTCTGGCAAAGTTTTTGGTCGAGATTTTTAACAAATTTAACATGAATGACATTGAATTTTCAAGGCAATGGGAACATCAATTAAGTACCACCTTACACTTTAAAATTTAAAATTTTTGCTTTCTAATGTCTTAGATGAAAACCTGGACAGACAAGCTAATGAAGTGGAGTAAAATAGTGAAAAAAGTCACTGTTTCCATATGATAAATGACAAAATGGACAACATTAGAGCATAATCCTTAGGTCCTACGTAGCACGATTGCACCAGGTTAATGTGTCCCCACTTTTTAAGAAACACAAGAACTCTTTTCTTGTGAAAGACATTAAATTCTAAGCTTAGCATATTAATGATATTAAAAGGTGTTTTCCCCTCCTTTTCATGTTTTACCTTTTGACAGTGTCAAACATGGCCGACTCAACACTTCCTAACCACTGCTCTGTAGGTCCTCTAGCTCGAAGGTTCCTGAAGAGAAAAAAAACAGAGAAGTATTATTTTGTCATTTTTAAGGAGACACTTAAACATATCATAAGAGAAAATAACCTCTGTGTGTAAGGTGCTAGTAATGGTCTGTTCACAAATATAAAAGGTTGCTTTTAGGGAGAATTGTTATTTCATAATTCAGTGTGATTAATTTTGCATCATCTGTGCAATACAAAACACAATTTTGTCTGTCTTTCTTTGAATTATAAATTCAAAACTCACTTTGGCATGAATTCAATGGCTTCCCCTTCTGCTGATATCATGGTCCTCACAGTCGGTGGTAACCTCGCTTCTTGAATTATCTCCAAAGTTTTGATATTTCCGAAGCATTTCACCAGATGAGGCTGCAAGTGAGGAAAAAAGGGGGTAGTTAAGTAGAAGAACAAGCAGCAAATGAAGAGCCAATTTTCTGCAAAGGATGAGGAAAGTGAAAGGAGAGGAGATTGAGGACTTTTGAGACATAATTTACTTTAATACTGGTGTGTTTGGAAGGAGATGATGGATTTTACACACTGACAGCATAATACAAAAAGAATTCAGATCATTTCAACAAGTTGCTATCAATATTTAAAGAGCAAATCAGACTATTTTCTGAGTACTCCAGAGAGAAGAAAGCTACAAAGAGTGATCTTCACTAATAATAAAGAAGTTAGACAGAGTCATCGTTATTTAATTCTTTAGGTTCAGGTGGAAAAGTTACAAGCGGACAGTGATATGCTACCAAAAGACAATCAGAAAAGTTAATGAATAGATTAAAATTAACTTGTAAAAGTTAATTGACTTTAAATCCCAAACCTACTGGGTTTAGATATTTACAAGCTTCAAGCTAAACAAATCTTGTCAAGACCTCAACACTCTCGCTCTACCCGCCGAGAGTGAACTGGTAACCTTTTTACCACTGTACACCCTTAGCAAACTGGTCAATGACTCTCCTTCCTAGAGTAATTTTACTGTACACAAATTAATTAGGAAACATATCTTTCATTTGATATCATATGAAGTCCGTCTCCTCTTTGATTCAGTGGCCTACCAAATGTTTCAGGAAGTAAGGAGTAGCTTAAAGGCATTGAAGACTCGCGCACAAAGAAACGTCTCATGCCGGTAATCTGACCTAGTTTCGAATGAGGTGTAACAGAGGTGTTAGACACCACCATCGATCCCAGAAAATACACACACAGCTTGCTACTGTCGGTAATTAGACACTAGTGTACAGTCAATACATACAGCTACGGTCAATACCCACAACACAGTGTACATAGCAGCGATGGACATCTCAGGTCTATATCAAAGATAACAAGGTATCAGGTTTCATTACTGTCTGCATTTTGTAGCAACACGAAAGAAAATCACTTGCAAGCAACGGAAAGTTAACTTTTTCAGATGGCGACACGCGGTTTGGGGCGAGTCTTCAATGCCTTTAAATAAGAAGGTCTATCACGTTCGACTTACCTGAACAGCATCTGGATTTCTGCTCTGTGCTAGGATATCTAATAAATCATCGTTGCTCAAAAAGTAGAACCTCGGGAAGACCAGTCTCTTAGTTTCAAGATAATCCTTAAGATTGACAAAAATGTGAACGAAAAAAATAGAAATCATCTATCTAGTGGAAAATTACCACAGGAACAGTTATTGTTTATTTTGAAGACAAGGAAACATAGAAGAAAATTGTGAAACTATGCCTTTTATAATAATAAATAAATAATAAACACGTCATTTATATAGCGCTAAATCACAGAAAGTATCAAAGCGCTTCACAAAAAACAAAAACAAAAAACTATAAAAAGAAAATAAATACAGTGAAAACAAATAATAACCTAATAAAATAATCCTAAAATACCAACACCAAAAAGTATAAAACAATACGAGGTTATTAAAAATACAATAGGAGGTTATATAATCAAAAAAACATGCATTGCATTGCTTTTATGTGTTATGTAGATAAGAATAGAACATTTTGAAACCATTTGTAAATGCTGGTTTAGATAATCACATAAAACGGATATGAGAAGTGGTGGTGTATTTAAAACTTAAGATCACAGGGTTAATAAATTAAGAGTATTGTTGAATTGAAAGACGTAAAATCTGAAACAAGTTTCTATAGCATTAAAACAACATAAGGAAATCAAAAACAATTTGAAAAGAATGCAGATTGATTTTTGTGTGTGGTTAGAATGCAATCCAAACCCATGACCTCAGTTTACCCAGTTTTACCAATTAACTGAACTATCTAGCTCTTAGTTCAAATCTCAATTCCTTTACTAGAGGGTGCCAGTCAACCACAGTACTTTTTAATACTCTATAACAAGGTATCACAGCAAAGTTTCATTTCATGAAAGCCAGAAAACGGTCGTCAATAATCGAAAACATTTTTCACGCCACACAACTACAATTTGTGATGATTAAAAAGTAATAGTCACTATTCCTTGATGAATCTATGACCTTTCTTTGGAAGAAAAGCATAAACCAAGTATTCCGTACTGATGTTCTGATTCCGTTTTGAATGATAAATTAGCACTCACATTATAATTTTATGGCTTATGTATGGAGGTAACAAATCTTTTACCATGTGAAGAACAAATGTTTACCTCTAGACATCTGTGTATCTTTTCCAGATACGAATTGTTGGCCTGTAACATCTCTAGTACCCCAGGGAGGGTAGCACTCTTCAGAGCATTGGGGTGATCCTCTGTCCGTCTCATAATATCCTTCCAAGTTTTGTCGACTTGAGCGAACAGTTTAGCCTCAGTTGGAAGTTGCCTGTCGAAAGGAGAGGAAGGATTAACTGACATCTTGGAAGTAGCTCACTCAGTGTTTGTAAAATCAAATCATATTTTTTTTAAAGGGGCTAAAGAAGGATTCTGTTTTGTCACTGAAAGAAACTTTTCATGGTGAAAGATACAAATATTATGTCATCAAACGCATTATGGTGACGACTGTGATTGAGAAATAATCCAGGTGGTTTGGGTGTAATTACCTCTGAATATCAGGTGTCATAAAGATTTGCTCCAAGTAGAGCCAATTTCTCTGACAAGACATCCACTCCTCTAACGTTCTGGCAAACACATTTAGTTTTCTGTCCCACTCCTCAACCAGTCCCTGAAAGAGAAAAAAAACCCAGAAAGGTACATGCATTAAAAAACCCAGAAAGGTACATTCATTAAAAAAGCCAGAAAGGTATATTCATTTAAGATCTCATTGTAAAGAAAGTAACCTGAGGCAGAGAGAGAGGTAAAGAGAGGGGAAGAGAGGGTTAAAAAGGGAAAAAAAAGAGGAAAAATTGAGATGATGAGAAGCTCACAAGAATGTACTCATTACCACGCCAGTATTTTAACTTTAGAAGTTATAGACAACTGTGCCAGTAGTAACGCTAATAGTAATTCACTGAATTTCTCAACTTCCCATAAGATGCCATAAAAGTGTAAAAGTGAAATCTCAAAGATTTCATGATTTCTCCTTTGTGTGCTTAATAGCAGCTTATTTCACCAAAACAATGGGAGGAACGTCCAATTTGAACGTCTAAAAAGAAAAGAAAAAAGTCTGAGTTTTATATTCAACATATAACTTTATTCTTTTACCGAAAAGAAGAAAAAAAGGAAAGTGGTGAATTCCCATCGGTGTGATTATCGGTACCTTAATCGGTGTCACATATCTTGAGCCTCTTATGGTTGCTATGGTGACCTGACTCTCTTCCAGTTGTGCGGTGATGTCGTCTGCACCAGCAATGATCATGAAATCTCTACCGCTGTGAGGCTTCAACCGAAAATCTGTGGTCTGCCATAGGTCTATCACCTGTTAGAGGTGATGGAACACACAGAATTAATTAGATTTGAATAGTTGATGATATTACCGAAAAACACGAACATGACACTTGACTAAAGCACAGGCCTTGTAATCCTGATGACACTCAGGGGGGTAGGAAGCTTTCAAAAAGTTGGGGGGGGGCACAACATCAGAGGGGCACTTTCTCATTCCACAACCACTACTCGTTATGCTATAAACCGATACACACCGGCCATATCACTGAAGTATAAATGATGTGTTAGTATGCTATCAATACTATTTATTGAGATTGTTTATTGTTAACCATGCTACAAAAAGATATGGGATGCCATTTTAAAAATAACATGTACAAACTAAAAATAAATAATTAAAATAAAATATTAAAATGAACAAAGGCTTAAGATATCCAAAAGACAGTTCTTCATCAAAGGGGCACATTTTATTTGCCAGGAGGGCACATTTGCTATTTTGGAAAAGGGTGGGGGGGAGCACGTGCCCCAGTGCCCCCCAGCTCCTACCCCCCTGACGACACTGCTATGAATCCCTTTCTAATCAAACTTTTCTTCTCCTCCTTTCCCAGTCAGTTCTCCCTTGTTCATTTAATTACTTAACCCAAATTTCTATATGATACAACTTAGATTACTTTAAGACAAAATCTTGAAATATTTGACATAACTTTGAACTTTAATGAAAAATAGCGCCAGAATGTAAAACAAAAGGAAGCTTAATTACCTTATTAAGCATAACTTCCAGAGTTGCCTCGTTACTGGCTTGTGTAGATATGTCGTTGATTTTGTCCTTGAAGTGAAACAACTTCATAAAATAAAATAAGAGAAAGCATTAGAGAAGGGTATAAAAAATACCAACAACTGCCTGCAACACCAATATGAATGACAATTTACTTAGTTGCAACCATGATGATGATGACGATGATGATAATCATGAATCACCAACACATTAAACAACAATATGAAATGGCACAAAATAATGTCCCTTAATGAAAGATTGACGAGAAATTAACAGGATGGTCAGAAACACCTTATTACATTTGTAAGGCAGGTATGACTGGGTGTGGGTGTCATGGTGAGAGTGACATAATAGGTTAATTGGGGGCCCTCCAAAATATGGTTAGAAGAATAGCCCTTTACTGTGTTCAATATATGCTAAAAAGAAACACTATTGTATTACCATGTGAAATTATGTTGACAGCTCTTTACATAAAATAAATGCATATTAATGTTGGGTATGGGAAAGGATGGATCATGTCGGGAGGGGGGGGAGGGGTACAAGAAACATTCATCATGGGCACATCGATTTATTGTGCAATAATGAAGACGTCAAACAGGGCCCTTCTTGGATGTTACCAAGGACCTTACTCAGACAATTATGATCAATTGTTTTCGTAGCTGATCAGTTGATTGGAAGTAACTAATTAATATCTTGCTACTGGCAGTGGGTTACATAATCTTCATACATTATCTTCGTACATAATCTAATTTTCCAGGTTTTGATTACATCAGTAGATTAATATGTTAGAAATGCATAATTACTATCTTCGTGACATCACAATATGTAATAACATCCCCAAGAGTACTCAGTAAATTATTTTGATACTTTAGCATCACGTTAAAATTTGTTTCCATTGTGAATAATCTTTTTCTTTATTATGAGGGTGTGCACAAACTTACATTTCTTTCACTAAAACAATTCAGGACTCTTAAAAAAAAAGGTTAACTGTTTCCCAAATACCTGTAATTCTAAGAATTTCCCTAGTGTGAAATTTTTGTCCCTGACAATGTGTCTGCCGATCAGCTTCTGTATCTCCTGCCAGTGGCGTGGACGTAGGGCTGGGTTTCGTAATGCTACCAGGACTGGCATGCCTTGCTTGAAATTTAAGACTTTCTCTTTCAACTTCGGAAGAACATCATTAGGTGGAAGACCTGTACAAAAATTGTAAATTTCAGATGGAAGCATTTGACATTTAGATTCTCAGAACACACGACTTATCTAAAGTAGCAAGCTATGTTTGTAATATGAATGTATACTGCCATACTATGGTTGCTTAAAGATATTGTTAAATAGCCTTTAACACCAGAGGCTCTTCAATTCAGGTATTGTAGAACTTACAGCACCTACATATAACCTGTTTAAGGCAGTCTTCACTCTAAGTCAACCTTTTTTAAAAAGGTACAACACAAAATACCATAGCTGATATGTTTTGAGGTAAGTGAGAAGAATCCATGTAGAATTTACAAGATACTAATATTAAATATAAAAAAAAGTATGTTTTCTCTGCATGTAAACAACAGAACATCTCACATTAACCAATACATTTTTGAGATTATTTTTTGTAATACTATTCAAAATCTTTACCGATTAGTGCAAGCCAAAGAAGAAAAGAAGAAAAAGTGTCAAGTGTAGTTTAAGATATTAATTTACAAATTAAAGTTATTTTAACCAAATCATAGAGACTAGAGAAGTTTTCCTAATCTTACAGCTACAAATGTCAAAAGTAAATTAGTTGCAAAGAAGATATGATTATGGCACACTTTGGAAGTTTGAAATAATGCTCAAAACGTTGGTAGAGCTAACAAAAAACCCAAACATAAAAATCCTGTTCTTTAATATCATAAGAAAGAAGCCAATTAAAAAATTTACCTTTCTCAAGCATAAAGACCGTCTGTGTGAATTTGCTAACATTCTTCTGCATTACGTCGACATTAAGTTCGTCGAACTGAGTGATGGTCCAATCGGCTACCAGTTTACCCCACTCGTCGGACGACTCCCAGAGCAGCCTGCGCAGCTGCAAATCTCTCTCTATCTCAGAGAGGTCATCTAAGACCTGCTTGGTGCTGATACCTGCATCTTCATAGTCAGTAAATGAAGATTCTCTGCAAATATGAGATGTCACAAAATCTGATTAAAAATCAATTCTCAAATACCTTTGAAGGGAGATGTGATGCCATTTTACCTTTGCATTTAACCCTGGAGGTAACATCATGTATGGAACCTTTCTGTTCATACTGTGTAATCCTCATTTAATAATAATAATAAACAGTTCTTATATAGCGCCACTTACAATAAAGTGTTGCCGCGCTGTACAAAAGAAAGTGAAAGATATGTACACAATGTACAATAAGAGTAAACATAACAATTATAACAATGAAACAGGTGTGTCTTCAAAACACTTTTGAACATCTCCACAGACATGACATTCTTTATTTTGAGTGGGAGTTTATTCCAAAGGAGGGTTGAGGAGTACTGGAAAGATCGCTCGCCATAAGATTTAGTGGACACAGGGTGCATAGAGAGCAATGATTGGGTGCTAGAGCACAGATGGCGAGTTTGGCTATAACTTTGAGCAAGTTCACCCAAGTAGTGTGGCGCAATACCATGAATACATTTAAAGGTTAACAAGAGTACCTTGTAATCAATACGCAGTTTGACAGGTAGCCAATGAAGGTCATAAGTATGGGGGTGACGTGAGAGACAGGGCTAGTGCGAGTGATCAGCCTGGCAGCAGAGTTTTGAATGCGTTGCAATGTAGCCAGTTGACTAATCGATAAACTTCTGTAGCCACTGTCTCCTGTGATTCAATCTTTCTTACTCTTACTTACTCTTGATATCCTCTGATCTTCTGTCTGGAGAGGGAACTCCCGAATCTGTCCTGATAGCTGGCGTAGCTGCGAGCTTTCGTAGTCAGGACCGACATAGCATCGTTCAGAAGTTTCAAGTTTTCCATGGCAACCATCACCATGGTATCAGGGCTGAGAAGTGCTGGATCTTGAAGCTTCGATCTTATTTCATAAGCCTCTTTCTTCAAATATAGAACAACAACAAGTGAACTGGTTAGCACTAAAAGTTAATACCTTGATCACATGGACACAACTGTACTGGAGAGTGTCCGGGTATGGAAACATTGGGTTACATCCAACTTTCTATACTATATTGTGTTATTTTGTTTTGTATTGGGCCATATATAGTACAAGGTGTTTCAAAGTGTGAAAAAAAGGACATAACTTTAATTACTTTTAACATAATTCATCTGAAGGCTCCTGTCGTGTTCTGATGACACATGCCAGATAATTCAGGTTTCAGCTCTGTGGTGATGACTTCTCAAAACATCCATCACACAAGTGTGTCTACTTGTTTCTAAGCTCAGAATTGACTAACATCAAGATCTGATCGAATCTGTACGTGATCGCAAAAAGTACAAAAATGCTGGAGAATTTGAAATGAAAAAGGAAAAGCATAATAGTTCACTGACCTGCAGGCTATTGATGTGACTGTTGAGATCATCGCTGAACTTGGCAATATTCTCATCTTTCTTAGCTTCGCAGTAAATGATAACAGACTGACGATGGAACGGAGAAAGAAGTAGATCAAATACCAAAACAAACAAAAGTTATAAGTGACGGCTGCGGAAAGCAAGTACGGTATTGTTTCACTGTTGTTGTGTTTTGCTGTTTATAGAAGTAAAGAACCATCAAATCAATCCAACCACTTTAAAATTTAACTAACTTACAGAACCCCTCTGTGTCTTAGATATGCCAAGTATACAGAGCTCTTCCACAATTATTTCTTTGCGAATTGATACGTCTTTTTCAAGAATCTCTTCACCTTGGTGATGGGGAATCAAGGCTCTAGTCAATAGACTAAATACTCAAACATGGATATAAGACCAATGGATCTCTTAAGCACAATTTTCAGAATTGTGGTAGAATTACGAAAAGCAACACGGAAAAAAACTGCTGAAATTAAGACATTAACGGATATTTGTTGGCGCATTCCTCGGTACTAATGATAATAACAATCTGATAGCCTTATACCTTGAGATGTTGAAAGCTAGGCATCAGTGTCTGATAGAGGGCTAAATCCTCTGGTTCAATAATCACGTCAAAATCCCGAGCGATCGTGAAGAGCCTGGTGACCACTACGTACTCCTTCTCGAGGCTCGGTAATTCTGCGCCCATCCTAGACAGGAACGACAAGTGATCGACAAACTCCTCTACCGTATGAGGGCTACGGTCTAGCTTCTTTGTGGCACTCTGTAAACAAAAAATTAAGATTGAGAGTTAGGAGAAGAACGAGCAAATCAAATTTGCAGCAACAGGTGAGATGGGTAAAATAAATAAATACCATATATTAAAGTGCTGTTATCATGAAATAAAACATGCTCAAGAGCACTGTACAAAAGAACCAAAACCTGGAATATAAAATTACCAAACTTAAGAAAACATAAAAGTTATAACAACAGCAGTAAAAGTAAAACATGATATAAGACAGGGTAATAAACCACAATAAAGAACATAAAAATATAAATATGGGCACAGTAAAGTGAATAAAACAATGTAATGTGAATAAGATTAATGCCAATACTCAAGCCTAAAAAGATAAGTTTTCAAATGCTTCTTAAAAGTGTCAATAGATGTGATATTTCTCAAGTGATGAGGAAGAGAATTCCAGAGTTTAGGACCTGCTGCACTGAAAGATATTGTGTCAACATATATCAAGAGGCACTTTGTACAGGTAACAGTTTTGTTGTGCCAATTGACAACATATATTATCTAATTAATATTAATTAATTAATGACTTCAACAAATGGATATCTTCTGAAAAGTCTCACAAATTAGTTTTTGTATGACCCATAAGAATGTAGCATTCAGACGTTCAAACTTGCCTGGTTGTTAAAAAATGTTTAAGTAGAATTTTATAGAGGTTTACCTGATCATACACATATAGAGAGCATTACATTTGTCTTGGAAATTTGAGGATTTTTTTAAGCTTTTGTAGAAGAAGTGTTCATTTTAGTTCCAGGAATAATAGACAGACATGAGGTGAAGTAAAAGATTCAAGAAAATCAAAAGAAATTTACCACAAAACCTTTCTGTTATACCATTTCCTAGGTATGCCAATTAACATGTGTATAATTAATATGTGCTTGTGCTTGACTTCAACTAAAAGAACCTATTGCATAAATAATATCTTGGTTGATTAAGAGTAAATCTTTAGGAGTAAGCTTTTAAGCTATTAATTGCTCATATTAGTAACTAAATAATTCGCTAATTTTAAATCTTTGTTTGATGAACAATAACGATCATACACCAAACAAAAGGTGGTAGCCAGATTTACATTGAACAATAACAACAATGAAATATAGATAGATTTACAATGAACAAAAACAACAATGAACAATAGATGAACTATAACGATCACACACCAAACAAAAGGTGGTAGCTAGATTGAGTGTAGATGCTGCAAACAACTGACATTAATAGTGAGCTCTTTTATCTATCTTTGAAATTAGGTTAAGCTAAATAATTATAATAAATAAATTACTCTTTTTTTCTAATTCTCATAGAATATCATACCTTGATGACTCTGAGTAAGTCTTCATTCCTCCTATTAGCTATGACCGGCAGCCTAGCTTGCACCGCTCTGTTGACCTGTGTCGGATAAGGGAGACAAGACGCCTGGAAGTCGGAGGATAATACCCTAATCATTCCCTTTCTCTTGGAGGTCTGCATCGACTGCATGGCACGTACCTGTAATCGAAAGACCAAATATCACTGTCATCGGTATTTACTTAGGTATACCTTAATAAGGGTTACAAAGTATTTCAAATATTGCATTGCATTGCATAAACATTGTATTGCATTGATTTGCATTCCAAACATTGCAAACATTGTATTGTATTGCAAACATTGTATTGTAAACATTGTATTGCATTGCAAACATTACAAGCACATTGCAAACATTGCATTGCATAAACATTGTTTTACATAAACATTGCATTGCATTCAAATATTGCAATGGTATGTTGGCATGTCTGCAGAGATCGGATATAACTGAAACAATTACTGCAGCAGGTGTACACTATAAGCTTTGTGTTATGTAGGCTTTATACTGATAGGTTTTGGTGTTAAGAGAGATTCTTTATAAAATGAAAAGATTAAGGGTGTAAGAAAGTAAGTATTAAAGACAACAGAACAATTGACTGAGAGAAAAATTGGCTTTATAGGGAACTCCACCAACTATGGACTAAAACAGTTCAGACCGTAGAGTAAATGACTTGTAACACCAAGGTCACTGGTTTGATACCTGTTCTAGCAAGGACAAAAATATTGTTGTTCTTTTCAAGATTTAAAGTTGTGTAACGATCATGTTAGAATATAAACAAAAAATTGAAAAATCTTGTGCGCAATCATACATATAATTGAACAACTTTCTTTTGATTATGTAATATATGTGAAACATAAATACACAAGAAGAAACGGTATAAGATGTTGTTAACAGTATCAGTCGCAATATGTAAACTCAATTTTTTTTCAGGCAGACGAAAAAAGAAACTTTTAAAATTATTCCATCGAAGAGAAAACAGTAATTGGGTATACAGCATTACTATAATTGTCTGCAATCTCACTGTGATCATCAACAACACTGTTACCATTTCAGTGTGAGATATTATATTTACCATGTCAGTGTGAGATATCATATTTACCATGTCAGTGTGAGATATCATATTTACCATGTCAGTGTGCGATATTTATATTTACCATGCCAGTGTGAGATATCATATTTACCATGTCAGTGTGAGATATCATATTTACCATGTCAGTGTGAGACATTTATATTTACCATGTCAGTGTGAGATATCATATTTACCATGTCAGTTTGACGTATCATATTTACCATGTCAGTGTGAGATATCATATTTACCATGTCAGTGTGAGATATCATATTTACCATGTCAGTGTGAGATAAAATACTTACCATGTCAGTGTGAGATATCATATTTACCATGTCAGTGTGAGATATTATATTTACCATGTCAGTGTGAGATATCATATTAACCATGCCAGTGTGAGATATCATATTTACCATGTCAGTGTGAGATATCATATTTACCATGTCAGTGTGAGATATCATATTTACCATGTCAGTGTGAGATATCATATTTACCATGTCAGTTTGACGTATCATATTTACCATGTCAGTGTGAGATATCATATTTACCATGTCAGTGTGAGATATTATATTTACCATGTCAGTGTGAGATATCATATTTACCATGTCAGTGTGACGTATTATATTACCATGTCAGTGTGAGATATCATATTTACCATGTCAGTGTGAGATATCATATTTACCATGTCAGTGTGAGATATCATATTTACCATGTCATTGTGAGATACCATATTTACCACGTCAGTGTGAGATATCATATTTACCATGTCAGTGTGAGATATTATATTTACAATGTCAGTGTGAGATGTCATATTTACCATGTCAGTGTGAGATATTATATTTACCATGTCAGTGTGATATATCATATTTACCATGTCAGTGTGAGATATCATATTTACCATGTCAGTGTGAGATATCATATTTACCATGTCAGTGTGAGATATCATATTTAGTGTGAGATATCATATTTACCATGTCAGTGTGAGCTAATAAGACTTGGTGAAACTCTTCTGTGCTCCATTCCCTCTGGTTCATCGAATGCTCAACGTCGACTCGACGAGCCTGATCCACCATCTCACAGTATTCCTCAAAGTTCTGTAAAAGAAAACGCTCAATAAGCTTTCTGTTGGCTAATAATTGATTCAAGAAAGTAATATTACTTTTTTGATTATAACCAAATAAAAAATAATCTCAATTTCTTCAAAATAATAAAAATATTGGCCATGGGTTCAAAGCTATCTGCAGCATCATCTATCACCCTTGATTGTCTCTTATTATCTTACTTGGAAATCAATCACAAACTAGGTGACCTGTGATATCACCATGGCAATATTACATTATAACAAAAGGGTTAACTTTCACTTTTACACTCTTGTAGTTAATTGCATGAAATCTTTGGTAAATTAGAATTTTGAACTTGAAAAAACTTCATTTAAGAGGAACAGTTGGCTTATCTACTACACTCATGCAACTCCAACATCTCCAATTCATACAAATTATTATAGAATGAAAGTATTACCTGTGTGTACTGCTCAACAGATTCCATATTCTCTGCCACCAGTTTGAGTACATTTTGAACCATGCTCATGTATTCCTCATCTTTGCCAAAGAGTAATTCTATATCAGGCCAGGGTATCACCTGCCCTGCCTCTTCCTCTCTGGCCGATGAGAGCTTCAGGTCATAGCGAGGCGGTGACCAAAACACAGACAGATAACGATCCCGCTGGAGAGCGCTAAACTGACCTTTGAGAGCGTAAAATATAACAAAAACGTCAACCAAGGCATAAATACAAGCCTGCAACAATATGAAAATTCAGTCAAACTCTGCCCTTTTTAAATCTTGAAGAAATTTCATAAAATATCTGTGAAAAGCAGCTTTCATACTCAATGCAGAAGCAGGGATGTAAGCTCATAATTAAATAAATTACCAAAATATTAGAAAGAAGAAAAGTAAATGGCTATTCACAAAACTATTTAAGCTTGACAAAATATCATCATAATTATATAAACAAAGAACCAAAATCTGAGATTGTAAGCAAAAATCAGAAAACTTGAACTATAGGTAAGAAAAATCACTTGGCTATTGTATCATTGAAGAATTCATTCTTTCTAAACATCATCTACCCAATCCCCCTACGATCCGCTTCTTCCCCCCCCCCCCCACCCTTAAAGAGAACCTTGACAGACACCTTTTAGCCCCATCCTCCTCCAAGAACAGCAACCATCAAACTGGCAACAACATCATGGTTCTTCTAGCATCTTTGGGTTTACTCACCAACTGTGTGTTCAAACCCAGCAATGATGCCTCTAATCTTGGAGAGAAATTGAGACTTGGACGGTGACAGAGTCACCGATACTTTATTTGGGTTCTCAACCGGTTCATCGTCTGGTCTAGAGAAAGGAAGTTTAAACGTACGAATGAATGAACAAACAAAACAAAAAATTAACCAATTAATTTACTAATAATTTAATTATTTATTTAATTACCATTGCTTTGCTGTTTCACTTAAACAAAAATGTCATGGCATAAATATTGATTTCACATTGAATACAATATAAGACTGAAGCCAAGCCAAAGCTTCAACAACCATAACATAAGATATAAAGTTGTCTGTTTAGCATGAAGAGTAAGAATGTTTGCTTTTGAGAACGACTTTGTCTTACTCATCTGTTTTGCTCAGTTGCTGCCCTTTTTGTTTCTCCTGATGCACCACCAGTTTGCCTTCTTCTTCAGATACATAGCCTTCTGAATCCTCCTCCTCCTCCCTCTCAACTTTGCCCTCTTCATCTGGATGAAGAAGAGAAGAGATGTTATCATGATCAGCAAGGGCATCATCTCTGATGACACATGAACCTACATCAATCTGATATGCTATGAAATTTACTCTAAAATCAACTTTCCTTTTTTTATAACATTAAATGTTCATTGTTCCTCTCCTCACATTTGAAGAGAGATCAAAATTCCTTAAAACCCCCCTCCCCCCCACCCAAAAAAAATGGTTTCTGTATTACTTGTTCTCTTACCATCTTCTTCTTCATCTTCGCTGCTGCTTGACAACTGCTCTTCTCCTGCAAATGTTACATACTTCTTACCAGAAGGAGAAGGTGATTTTCTCTCTGAATCAGGGTTCTGTTTTTTCTTTAACCTACAACAAAATCATGAATAATTTATAGCACTTTGTCGATCATCCGAGCTCTTAACAAATTCCTACATCTGAACAGTTTAAAAAAAAACAAAAAAAAAAACTAGAATTAAGATGAGAAACAATGATGGTAACAAAGATGGTAAAACCACCCTTTCCCATGAGCAACGGATTATTCAAGCAACAACTCTTTGTGTTACGATGCATTTTCCTTTACCAAAATTCTTTCCAGAACGCAAGTTTGTCATATTAATATACACTATTGCTGTATTTGTATTGTTTTGTATTTTAGATCCTCCTGCAAAGCTGGAACTCGCGAAGAAGCCTCATTGGCTTATCAAAGCCGCAAGCTGACCGAAGTCAGTCTCTTACATTCATATTTAACGTCCATGATTATGAATTGTCAATTGTCAACAACTCTGTAACTGGACGACATACATTAATCTTGGAGTGACTCGAACAGGGGACCTTATGATTGGAAGGCACCGGCGTTAACCACTGAGCTAACACTCCTGTTTCCTTTGACTACCTATGTATATGGCACTTATGCATATAAGTGGTTTGCTATATGTAGCTGTTATTGTAGGTTTTATCAATTCAAGAAAGTTAACCATTATTACACTGCACACCTGTAAATCATGTATTTACCTGTTTTATAGTCTGTATATAATGCAACATGGATAACTGTGTGTACAACATGCTAATGTCCTCAGTTCAACACTTAACTCTCCTTAAACGTATTACATTAATGAGTTCACACTAACAATGTACTTAATAATTTAACAAATACAAACAACCACAAAATATTTCTGCATAGCACATCAAAATCTGTTATTACAGCCACCTTCTACAATGTCACCATAATAGTAACTATAAGGATTATGCTCTACTTGTGTTTTTAAATACCCTTTCAACTTTGAAAGTGGTCGTCCCGTTGGTGGCCTTGAGAGAGGTACAACGTTCAGTACGAGTTGGGCTTCAAATATCGGGTCAGGAGGCATCTCGACGATTTCTTGCCGTTTGATTCCCTCCAGGACCTTGAAGTGAAACATGCAAATACTTGACTTTACTTTAGTAGAAAAAAAGGATCAGGAGGGACACTCAAGTCCCCATCAAGGACCCTATAGGAGAGAAAAAAAACTGAAGACACAAACACTCAGACCCGATTACAATGCTTAAAGTGCTTGTCCAAAGCATTCTTAAACCCATTGACACTACTTGCAAGTACAAATTTATGTAGTATCTGTAACTTTAATAGAGTGAACTTTTATCATCCCATAACGTATTGGAAATTTTCTTTGCAGCTCATCTCAAGTTACAATAACCATAGATCTTTACAGGGCGAAACAATTTTTGCTCTTTCTTAACAGACAGTCAGAATTTTTTTTAAAGGTGTTAAGATCTGACATATGTTCTACAAGATCAAATTTAAAACTCAAGGTTTGCAAGTGATTGCAACTGAGAGTAAATAATAAAACTGGTGCTATACTCCCCAAAAACTCAAAGCACTGCCCTCATTGTCTAACAAAATGTTTAAATAGCTGTCTCAATCAATGGCAAATCAGTTATAGATGTTTAATTTATCAATCAATGTATCCATAAACGAAACGCAATACTATCATTATCAGTAGAGTTATAAGCGTTAGCCTGACCTTATTTACCCAACATTAGCGCATGTTGAAAAAGAATAAACTAATTTCATAATGTTATCAACACAGGTATCTATCCCACATCTCACGCCCCCCTTCATTCAATATTTTGTCCCTCCATGCACCCCTAACACATTTTACATCGGCCTAAGGTATTATCAAACTGGTATGTTTACAAGCCGACTAGCTAGCCAAAGTAAACAGAAGAAAGTCTAAAACAACTTCACTTGCTGGTATAAATAATTGTCACATTCTTTGAAATGTATTGCACAAAATGCTTTACTCAGTTGATTACACAATGAATTTCATCAAACTACGACTACCCCTACGAAGAAAGTAAAGTTTTTTTCTCTTTTACTACGAATCGTACCTCATCGATGTCAACAGCCTCTGAGGTGGTCTCTACTTTATCAAAATCATAATGCGGGATATTTTTTTCTTCTTCCGTCGCATGCTTAGGATGTCCAGAGGGTGCCCTTGATGAGCCAGGGCTACTTTCAGAAAAGACTGGTCCAGTCCTCCTCTTAAAACCTGTTAGCAGACAAAAAACCAATTAAAACAACTGGATATATATAATCCATGAACGTAGAAATATAAACGATTCACCATTTCTCACCAGATGTATTAAACTAGTGAATTTTTCCATGCAAATGCTGTAAAAGGCTTCTTGATTCAAAGAAATAAACTTCTTCTACAGAGTCATAGCACGCATGGTTCTCTCACTGCAATTCTGAAACAGAAGCCTCTCACGTATCACCGTTCTATACATAGGCGTAGGAGGCGGGGGGGGGGCTTTTTTTGTGAAGATTCGGGCAATATGCTGAGAAATTTTGGGCACCTACTGAAAAAAAAAATTTGCAATGTGTTTTTCAATGGTTAAACTGATATTATTATTATCATTATTTTTGTAACGACTTCCCCAATAATTCTAACCAATATGAAAGGGTAATAACACGGCAAATGGTTGTATGTTATTGGCATGTGGTGTAATAACCGATGCATGTCTATATGATATGCACATTACGATGTTGAACACGCGGAGCACGTGAACAATTTTGGTTATATTTTTCGGGCAAGTAGTTACAGCCCCCCCAAATCAAATTGTGCTCCTACGCCTATGGTTCTATATCATTGATGTGGTTAATAGGAACCAATCCACATACAAAGATGAAAATTAAATTCATGAGCTAAATTAAAACATATCAGTTACCTCCTGTTCGCCGTGGAGCGGCCAGACTGTCGGCCTCACTGTCATCCGAGTCTGAGGAGTCGTGGTCGATCCCTTTCAGCTCCTGTGCAGTGTCTACAGAGATCTGTAAATATTCATGCAGGTCTTTGACTGCAGTCTTAACTAATCTGTGAAGCATGTTTAGGATGATGTAGTCCACTGTCCTGAGGTATCGTGACAACCTGCCAAGAATTTGACGCCACTCGGCGATCTGTGTATAGCTGGGACCCGATTCTGTTGACAAAAATTGCACAAAAACTGTATACAATTCGGTTTTACAAACGATTAAAATGATACGGAAACTAATATAAATATATATATCTTTATTGTTTCGGCTAAATATTTCACAATCTCAAAGGCAAAGATGCTCTTCAGCAAGACTCCTGATTAAAATAATAAAAAACATCAAGTCCTGATTCTTTAAAGTTATGTAATGGAATAATCAACACTTCAATAGTGCTGGTATTTCAAATTAACATTTTTAACTTTAAGCAAACTGAATTTAAAGATGTCATCTTCTAACTTTCTCGAAAAGCAAAGATGCTATTTAATTAGTCAAACTCATGATTTACGTGTCTAGTAGAAAATCAAATCTTGAAAACCTTTTTGTCGACAGATGAATCTTTTATAGACTTACTTTTTATGCTATCTGTTATAGACTTACTCTTTGTGCTATCTGTTCCACCTTCTCTCTGTAATTTGTCTGCCAAAGGTTGGACTTTCTTGGTCAAAGGTCCCATGTTTGGTGCAATTGGGTGTTT
>KN889284.1:22254-33491 GCA_000934455.1 Apostichopus parvimensis | reverse complement strand
GTTAGCCCCTATATCAGTGACACGATGTTTCAACTAAGAATATTGAGGCACAGTCCACAACATGCCCACCCCACTCGGCTCATTTAATCCCTCCCCCCTTATGCCATTTAAAACAAATAATGATAATATAAACCTAACAATTACTTTAAATCCTAACTTCTACGCACATGGCTACGGCTACGATCAGATTACCCTACCGTGCTTTTATATCTTCATTTATTTGTGTTATTTGACGTTATGAGATATGATCTGTTTAACATCTGATGCTCATAAGCTTTAAGTGACTGGACTACTTAGTCGAATCATGGTTATAGCTCCATGGTTGAATACACTGACCATTGGGTGAGTTCCTCAGATGCAATACAAAACTAAATACACAACCAAACGATTTAATGGCCTCAAAAAAACATGTTTATACTACATTGTGTTGTATGTCATCCATGGGCGCTCCGTTATTCATTTCAAGTATTGATAAAATATTTTGGTAGAGTTATTATCATTAATAAAATAACGAAGAAACATAAACATTAAGGCCTGCACTGAGAAGTCGATATCATCATAGTTCCTTTTTACTCCAGTATGATTAATTTAACATTAAAGGAGCATGCAAGAGATTAATATTTATTTATTCATTCATTTATTTATTCATTTATTTATAAATATTTTGATTCAATCATTCATTCATCCTTATATTCATCATTCTTTCATTCATTGAATATATTTATACACATTCAGCATATCTGCTATAAAAGTGACCCTGTGAAAACAATAAAAAAGGGGCAACAGATATAAAATAGAAACAGGAATAACACAAAATATTAAAATAAAAAACAAAGAATGATGACACAGTACATGCTTAAGATATCGTTAGCACATAAAGCTGGTATAGTCTGTGAGTGTGGCGATATCTTGTGTACTAATTATATCTAACGAGGCATGTATTGTACAGGCAAATGACGTCATTGGACTTAAAGATATCTCTAAATATCGTTAACTTCTCTCGATGTGAATTTGCATACAGCAGATTGTTGAAAAAACGTCTGTATAGCATATTGTTAACGGTACTATTTATTTATTCATTTAATTATTCATCTGTTCATCCATACATTCATACATTCATTCTTCCATTTATCCGTTTATCAATTCATTCAATCATTCATTTATTATATTTATACAAGGTATAACACATTCAGCATAGCTGTTATAAACAGTGGCCCTGTGAAACAATAAAAAACGTAAAAAAAGAGCAACATATATAAAATACAAACAGGAATAACAAAACATATTAAAATTAAAACAAAGAATGATGACACATTATAGGTTAATATTTCGTTAGTACAGAAAGCTGGTATAGTCTGTGAGTGTAGCATGGCAATATCTTGTGTACTAAATATGTCTAACGAGGCATGTATTGTACAGACAAATGACGTCATTGGACTGAACGATATCTCTAAATCTCTTCAACTTCTCTCAATGTTAATTTTTATACAGCAGATTGTTTGATGGTATATTATAACACAGTAGGTTAAACATATATAGGCTATTTTATAAGGCGCGTATAGTATCTATGCATAGCATTCTAATTTTTGTTGAGAACAAAATAAATGTGATATACTAACAAGACATTTGTTGTGCAAATAAAAATGACGTTATTGGATACAGCGATTTCTATAATTCTCTCCAACGACTCTCAATGTGTATTAATATCCATGTATGAGAGCGCTCTTTGTCCTTATTGGTAGGCAATATTGGTTGTAGTATCTGTGACTTGACATGCATAATGGAAATATGACGTCATTCATACAATATCCCACCGTTCATGTTCTAATATGAACATACACCGTTTTGATGCCCTTGATATTGTGTTATTCAATTGCGATCTTTGACGTCATTCTGCGTCATAATATAAAACCATTACATGTTGATCTATGTTAACATGCATCTCCTCTTTTTCTGCTGTTCCCTTATCCAATGAAGAACGATCTACCACATTGAAATCTTGATAGAGATGACTTCATGAAGAATATGACGTCATTATGTGTAAAGACTTTAAATGTTGATATATGTACATGTATCATTTTGCTCTTCGTCGTTAGGGTTGGAAACATCATTTGTTTCCGAGTAGGACATGTAAACCGGATTGTGGTGTAACTCTGTTGCTGAGGGTGCTTCCATACTGCAGCCTGTGTCACGCAAAGCCGGAGGCGCATGATGGATCGTAGCTAGTTTTAACTTTCTACATAAGATGATTAGAACGACAATTAAAATAGAGACAATAGATGTCAAAGTAACAGTACTTGCTATAAAGATAGCGAACGTTGTTTCCGTAATTGACTGAAATTTTGGACTTTGTGCTACAGAGTTATTTGACTCGTTACAATCATTGTGGGAACCAGTCACCATCTTGACAGACAGAATTTCGGTTGTTTGATACGCTTCCTTTTCAGCCGTAGTCTTTGGTTTATACGTAACAGTTGTTTTCACATCATTGTCTTCTGTTATAACTCTGTGTGACGTAACAGCCACCTGTGCCAATGTATCATACGAAGAGCACCTTATTGCCTGTATGTCATTACCACCAGGAGATGCTTCTTTAATGCTTAGTATAGTTTCCCCTGGTCTCTGAGTTATGGTGGTATTTATGCTTACCTTGATAACATCATAGGAACTAAAGTCGAGAATGTCACCATTGGCTGTTATAATAGTCCAGCGCATCAAACGAGGTGGATCACTGGTGCAATTAAACTCTAATGTTGAACCATCAGTCGAAAAGTTGAACGGTGTTAATGAAAGCAGCAATTTAGACGTAAACTGGAAGGTTGGCTGTATGTTGACACATGTTTTATAATCATGCCATGGTGTATAACCCCATTCGCAATAAATGTCCCCCTTTGCTAAACCATTGATAGGAACACGAGTCACGTATGTGTAAGATTCACCTTCTTGGAACTCGCACAATCGATTATAATAGTCATAAGTAATACCTTTACAAACAATTGATATTTGTTCCCCTGCGTACACACTGAGACCAACTGTGGAAGCGACCAGGTAGCTCTCGAATTTCACTTCAACTTCACTTTCAATAGTGGAGTGACATCTACTTTCATTTACAGCTGCTAAATGGGTCACTATAAACGTGGCGCGGCATGTGTATTTCATCGGAACAGTGTTAGTCGCCATGCTGCTTCCATATCTCCAATAGCTGTCTTTCCAACCTGTTGTAAACATTTCCAAATTGCGCGTAGTAGGGTTTTCTCCCGCGGGTCCCCTACCATTCACTAAGATGATCGTCTCTGATGGTTGTACAGCGGCAGTTAGTGCACAGTTGATCCGAAAGTACCCCGATGAACCTCCATATATAGTATACTGCCGTACTCCAGATTTGACAACGCTGTTTCCTTCTACGTTTATGTCTATGGTAGTCACTAATCCGTTCATCACTGGAACGTTAAGATAAATCAGACTGCAAAGAATCACAAACTTTGACAGAAAGTACGCCATGTTTGGAATGAACTCAAACTTTGACAGAAAGTACGCCATGTTTGGAATGAACTTCAAACCATCAGTCCTTTGATAAATATAACACGATGTAGTGTTAGTGTTCACAGGGAGTGATAACGTCCATACGATACTGAAAGACATAACAAGGAAATAGCTTTCGTCTCTTCTTACACTGCTGTCTTATAGCGAGTGTAATCGGTTATGTACTTCCTGCTCTTTGTTATGACGCTGATCAATCCAAATGTACTAAATGTTATCGTTTACATGAAAGTTTACTGCTCTATTTTGTGCTATGTTAGCAACATTCATTGTATCATTGAAGGCACCGGAGACTCGGCCAAACCCTGTGCCGCCCGCTGCAAAGAAAGTTAACTTTCCGTTGCTTGCAAGTGAAGTTTTCTTATTGTCTCTACAAAATGCAGACATTAATGAAACGTGATACCGTGTTTTCTTTTATCTGGACTTGAGACAGGGGGTTCCATAACAACTCCCTGCTGAGATGTCCATCACTGCTATGTACACTGTGTTGTGGGTATTGACCGTAGCTGCATGTATTGACTGTATACTAGTGTCTAATTACCGACGGCAGCAAGCTTTGTGTGTATTTTCTGGGATCGATAGTGGTGTCTAACAATTCTGTTACACCTCATTCAAAACTAGGTCAGATTACCGGCTTCATAAGTTTCTTTGTGCGCCAATCTTCACTCCCTTTAAGATTGAGGCCATGGTAGTATGTAAATAACGAGATACCCGCAGTCCAAATCATAATATAAAGAAATTCATTGTTCGCGAGTCACTATAAACCACAGAAAAGTTGTTCTTCTGTAGAATGGTCTTTTATTCCTACACAAGGCGAGCCTATTGTGTCATGGACACAGTGGATATCTGGGTTTGAACATTTCTTACTTCTATGGAAGGTTGTACGTTTAGGCGCTGGAGGTCAACGTGTATACAGTACGTTGCCTGAAACGAAACCACCCAAGGATATTACAGTATACGACCACGCCCTTTCAACACTGAAAGAACAGTACACACCAACTGTCAATGTAGTTTTAGAGAGGTACATGCTTCCGACTGAGAAGTCAACCCTCGCATCGATAATTACTCTGCTAGTTCCATAACAATTTCCTGGTTTAAGAACTTCGAGGATATGAATGATGAATTGATTGGAGACCAAATTGTCGAGAAGACAAATTCGCCATGTGTCCGTGAACGATTTCTAACGGAGAAGGACCAAGGCTATTTGAATATACACTTCGTATTGCAAAAACGATACATGATGCCTTAAGTAATTTGTAGAACTGCTCTATACTTTATGAAACAAATTCACCTTGTTTACCAAACCTATAATCGCCAGTCTGCACCACACTCCAAGAAGAGAATCAAAGTTATATGCTGTTTAAGATCACGTGGTTCTATACATATCACCTAGCGAATGGCCCAACAAGTAAAGGGAGGGAAAAGAAGTGTCACAAAGGTAACACAGTTGGTCATTTTGCAGTCGTGTGTAAGATTGACAAGTGGCAGACAAACGTGCATCAGATTGATAGGTGTAGAAGAGATGATGGCTAGGGTCGTAACCTGGGTAAAATCCCTATAAGGTCAGGCAGGTGAGAGTCAGGGCCTAGTTTAAGATTTCTCTTAGTGGGTGGAGGGGAATATTTCCCAAAAGGGACCATCATGACACTATCCTTAGCGAAGCGCCAACATCGGTTGTCGCGTAGCGTAGTTTGAAATTTTTGCCAAAAATGCCCCCCAGATTGCAGGAAGGGCACATCCCAGGCTTTTTAAGCTGCATCTAAACATTCTTTATTTTGATAATCTCATCAACGATTGCTGAACACACTGTTTTTTGGTCGAAGGTTCAGCGGTTCATCACTGTTACACGCCATTGTTGTGCATTAGTTACAAAATTAAGTGCTTTGGCCTTCAGAACATTTACTTCAGGTGTATACTGTGTATCGTGTAGTTAGGGCAACATCATCTGTAACCTATATCCAGCAGCAGCGCTTCACGTTAGACTGCTATACACTGTTCACGCAGGTGAAATCTTAGTAGCTCTCTGTCAGCCAGAACGAACTAATCATATGCACTGTTAAGATTAATGATGTTCCATTAAATCTTGTAGTGGATACAGGAGCTGGATTTTCTATTATACATATATTATTCATTAATGGACTCACTTGAGAAACATTCCATCAAATTTTAACCTAACGTACTACACCAAACATCCACTAAAGTTAATGGGTTGTTTAAGGCATCGGTGAGTTATTGAGACAGAACTACCCTCACCACAGTGTATGTTGTTAAAGATGGAACAGATATTTTAGGTAGAGATTCATTAAGGGATCTTTATGTCAATATTTCAGGCGAGACTCTATCATGTAATGCAATTTATTGGTTGTAACAGTGAGAAAGAATCACAAGTTAATATTCCTTACCACCTAATGTTCAACCATTTCAAGACCTGTTTTCTGATGGTCCTATGTTAAATGCTGTAAAAGGATTTGTCCATAAACTGAATATTGATCAAAAAAACCCTAAACATCTCGAACTTAGAACACTACCGTTCAGTGTTCGATATAAGGCTTCAAAATAGTTACAAAAGTTGGAGGCCTTAGGGGTAATTGACAATTAGATTGATTCTTCAGAATGGGTGTCACCTGTAGTTGTGTCATATCAGACGTTAGGAAAAATATGGATTTGTTTAGATTTAATAAAGTGCATAAGGCAATATTTCCAGACTCATCCCTGTTACCGAATATAGACGAGTTATTGGGAGAATTAAGAAATGCTACATTTTTTAAAACTTGACTTTAATTGCATCTGCCTACCATCAGTTGTTATTACATACGGATGTTAAGACCACTCGCAGCATTCATTACATATGATGGTCTGTCTCAGTACAAGAGAGTATGTGTTGGACTAGCGCCCAGCACCATCGGTGTTTCAAAAAGTGATGCAGTCAACGCTAACAGGTATCAGTGGAGTTCATTGTTGTTAAGATGACGTAATGGTTTTCGGTAAAACTGAGACATAATAAGGCGTTGGAAGCTGTGTGTCCAAATTAAAAAAAATCTTATGGTGGTAAACTTATTAACAAATGGAATTTCAATCAAAGGAAGATAAAGTTTCTAGGTAAATATTGTGAGTGAGATACTTATAACTGTTGACGAAAAGTACAAGGTAATAACTGACGCACCGGTACCTAGCGATAAAAAGCATTACATTAATTTCTAGGACCAGCAGGTTTTTTCCGTACAAATATGTTCCAAAGTTTGCTCAAATGGTAGAACCTCTTCGGGTAATTCTGCGTAAATCCAATGAATTCTTATTGTCAAATGAATTTCAAGAAAGTTTTGAACAACTAACATGTATTATTGGGAAAGACCCGGTATTGGGTATATGTATGATACAAAGTAAGAGGTAATTGTGAGAACAGAGGCATCTCAAGATGTCTTAATCAATCAAAGGAGGAAGGCACAGAAGTAACGGTTACCGTAGTTTGTGCATCCCGTACCCTTTCTCAAGCTGAGCGAATTACTCGGCGGGGGAGGGGAGGGAGGGGGGCAAGCGTTAGCTTTTTGTGCACTTGTGAGGAGTGGCATGTTTATCTGTGGTAAACACGCTTTAAGCTATGTACTGACCATCTAACATCAACTACATTAATTATGATGAGTATGGATCGTCAATAAATGAGAATAGCTAGTTGGGCTTGCATATTTGAAATTATACTTACGAAATGACATACGGTTCGGACAATGTTATAGCCGATTCGTTATCACGATTTGTCGATATCGGACATTTCAGGATTTCGTCGATGATGACCATAAAGTTATATGTCGTGTTCTCTGGGAACCAATGTCGAAGGTCGTTCCATTACATAAGCTACAAGAGTCTCGTGGAAATGATGCACGTTTTAAGGTATTGAAGCAGTACACAAAAGAAGGTCGTCCAAGACTGAAACAAGTTAAAGAGTGTGTTAAACTAGTTTATTTTGCTAAAGACCAGAGGGGATAAAATAGTTATACTCACACGAGCTTACCACGAAGGTTTTGAATTTTGCTCACGAGGGACATCAAGGGATGACTCGGACAAAATATTGCTAGTGGCCGTAAATGAATATGCAAGTGGAAGATATGATTAAGAGTTGTATAACGTGCCAATACAATGACAAAACCGCTTAACTAGAATTTGCTTCGTTACACAACCGGTGGTCTACCCAAACAAACCATGGGATAAGATTGCCATGGATATTTTCGGTCCATTTGAACAAGATCCGGTACAATGCCGCTTTGCTATAACAGTTGTTGATTGCTATTGCAATTAGCCCGAGTTATTTTACCTCTTCAGTTAAGAGAACCAAAATAACATCAGTTTTGAAACAAATGTTTAGTCGGTAATGATTCCCAACAGAAATATTAACAGATAATGGCTCTCAATTCAAGTCAAAGGAGTCTATCTGATAGAGAAAATTAACATCGATGTTTTTCTGTGTTCTACTCACAGGCAAATGGAGCTGTGGAAAGTTAATTTGGTTTTGAAGAGCGTTGTCCGAAATCCGTTATATTTGATTGTTTCGGTGTATCGATCGGCGTCCCGAGGGAGCACCCAGTAGTGATTTCCAGGATACAAGATATAGTTATAGCTAACCTGTTCGATCGTATTCACCACTAACCAGTTTGTCGTGTTGTATTTATATTGGATACTAAGTGATCGAGCTTTTTATGAGAATTGCTGGTTGATTCCGCGCCAAAGAATTGGGTATTCTTATTCAATGTTCACGTATAATTTCTTATTACTTCGATCATGTCTTAAGAGTTAAGTAAGCAGTCTAGGCTACGTACTGAATCATCAGAGTATACTCGACAGCTGTGTCTACCCAGCTGTGTTTGCGGTGTGGGTCAGGTGGTTACTTTTACTTTCCCGGTAAGGGGGTCATGCGTGAGTGTGTTTGCGTAATGGTTTGGTCGATATTCTTTGGTTTGGCGAGCCTTGAGAAGGTCAGATCAGTCATTTTGGTAGATTTCGGGTTGGCTTGGTTTTGTATGTGTTCTTGGTTTAACTAGGCTTTTTGTATTAAGCACGAGGATATATTTACAGCTTCAATTTCTATGGGCTGAGCAAGTTTGTAAGTGATGGCGCTCTTGTTAAATGATCATCTCGGTTATTTGTCTTTATTCCTTTTGAATACAGATTGGAAAAAAACTTATACAAAAGCGGAATCCGCCAGTGAGAATATTTTGCTCCGTGCGCCGTTGAAAAAACCCTGGAAAGATATTGTGTTATAATGTTTGGGTAAACATAGAGCTGCAGCAGATGTCTCCATCAGTATTAGCGCAATGGATAAATTTGCAAACAAAACTTAAAGGAGAAATAAACTCTGGACTTTTGCAGTGTACATGCGGTAGGGGATAATTTTCTAATTATAATTGTGAAATAACTAAGCAAAATAAAGTTTCCCTGAATTTTACGCGAATTTCCCAATTATTTTGTTTTGACCAATTTGAACCACGGCCATTTTGTTATTTGAGAATTTATGGCGCTTCAAAAGTGACGTAGGCGAGCCACTTCGTAACTTCAAAACAATGAAGCTTTGCATACGAGTTATAGTCTATTCACACTATGTTCGAGCATCTCGCATAGCTTATTTCGCCGATTAAAATGCCTGAATGCCAAGCCTTTGGTTGTTTTAACCGAGGAGGGGAAGAGGGAGCAGGAAAAGGGAAAAGATATTTCGTTATTCCAGATGGAATAAAATATCCGGAAAAGAGGGAACTTTCACTGATGATTTAACTTTTGGAGTGCAATGATGGAACGCTATCGCTGGGACTGAGTATGCGTTGAAAGCAATCTAAACACGGTAAAATCAAATCGTTGAAAAGATCCCAAAATTTATATTTTCACTGATACTCGTTACAATAATTAATTTTACACACTTTTAAAGCATTTTTTACAGATCAATCAAGACAAAAGATATTTTTTGATCAATATTTTATTCATTACTATTGTTGAAAGTACAATTCTAATTATATTAGGGATTGGCAACTATTTTTTTCTTGAAATACGTCAAGTGGCTCGCTTTCGTCACGGTACATCCGGGAACTGGCTCAATTCAAACAAAATGGCGCGACACATGAACTACATTCAAATCGTTTTTTCATCTCAAAGAAGAGATTTTTTTGCTGTCCTATTGCTTTTACTAGAAAGACCATCTGTCAAAACGTAAAAATGGATGCAAAAAAAAAGCTAGGGTTTATTTCTGCTTTAATACTGTTGGGTATGAGTTACCAAAGGTTAACATAGGAATGGTGAAAATAAACCGACAAAAATAAACAAAATAAACACATGCATTATGCCGACAAGAGAAGAAATGCCAAAATTCTGGGTGAGGATTAAGAAGCAAGGCGCACTTTAGAAAGGAGGAAAACATGCCAGTGATCCAATACAGATTGAAAACAAGTTAACTAATTATACGATGATAATGCCGGATGGCAGAAAACGGAAATGTTAGTAAGTTAGTTGTAATGTGACCATCCAGAAAGTTATTTGGTTTTGATTATACAAGCAAAGATCAACCAGTAAGACACAAAGGAGTCCTAGTAGCATCAATATTATGTAATGTATTAATCTGATTTAAGTGAAGGTAATAGTGATATCTGTTAAGGAATATTTCTGTTAAGAGGATGACAACACTTCCATGTAATGCATGAGTGACTTAGTATAGTGCATAAAGTGTACATAGTGATGTCAGAAAAATAGTTGTAGAGATACGCATAGAGTACGTATACAGACGTACGTGTTATTATTTGCTCTCCTTCTTATACGCTCGGCCCTACAGAACACTGGCGACGAGAATGGCCCATTTTTGCGACCGCCTGCTGTTCGTCCTACACAACACTCATCCATACTTTATATTCGAGTTGGGTAGCTATGTGGGTTGCTAAAGGGTATGGTAAAATCAAGCTCGAAATTTCTACTTTAACAATTTGAAATTTTAACTTCAAAAATGCACAATTTCAAAAGTCGAATTTGTTATACTTTTGTAAAGATTTGTTATCATTTTGTCCTAATAAACCAAGGTTAGAGGCAATATCATAAGAATGAACCCAATTGTCCCAATAAAAAAAATATAAAGAAAATGCTCAGCTCGGTTTTGTTGGTGTGTCTTGCTATGTAGTAAATCAGAACCGGCAGACAAGTGGGTTTTTTCAGCGTTAGGATGGGTTGAAGCTCAATCCCACTGCCTTCAAAGTTTTAGTATAATGAAGGTAAACTTTATTTTTGGTTCTAACTTCCCAATTTTTTTTTCAGGCATTGAGGATAGGCAACCCAAACATTATTCAACGTCCACTGAGTAAACTATAGTAGTGGCATCTGTAATTTTGATAACTATATAGTGACAGGTCTTAGTTTCGAGAGACTATACTAATGGAAATGAAAGGAATGACGTCAATGCAGGGCACCAATATGATGTTTGACTACTGGGGTAAAACTCTCTGTTTGTCTAGACAAAAAGTCTCGACATTTAGCTCCTGTAACTCAATCGTCATGGATGCTGATACCGCACTTTGAATAAATGGACGTTGAAGTCATCAATTTTTACTCGCATAATCAGTCGAAATATTTAGCCCAATATTACAGAATGAAAAGTTTGAAAAAAAATTGTCGAAATTTCTAGTTAAAGTGCCTTTCAATCATAAGGTCCCCGGTTCGAGTCACTCCCAGATTAATGT
>KN889283.1:13540-25993 GCA_000934455.1 Apostichopus parvimensis | reverse complement strand
ATGTGTACTGAAAAAGAAAAATATTATTAGACAATAGCTTTTTTATTATTTCAATTTTTGTGTTTTTATTCCACTGCCATGTATTGCGGATGAAGTTCGCAGGAGCGCGGAAAATTCCAATGTGTATCCTGAAACAGTACTCCTTATTTGCCAATTATGATTCATATCTTATTTCTCTGATTTTGTCTAATGTAAACATATATTTATATATTAATGGTGAATGCTGCTGTGATGAGCTTGAAAGTGTCAGTCTGTGCAGGGTAATCTTGGAATGCTCATTTGAGTGAAAACATTTGAACATGGCATGGAAAAGCTTCTTTGAAAATATAGTAATAAAGTGCACTTTCACAAAGATGACAAGAAGTCATACTGTCGATTATTTTATGGAATTTTGTCAACCCAACTACAGTTGTAATGCCTGTTGCAAACATAGAAATCATTTGAATTACATAGCTTTAACATTAGTATTTAATAATTTGCTGAATTATATAGCATTTACATTAGCATTTATTATATTGCTGAATTACATAGCATTTACATTAGCATTTAATACATGGTTGAATTACATAGCATTTACATTAGCATTTGCTGCATTGCTGAATTATATAGCATTTACATTAGCATGTATTACGTTGCTGAATTTCATAGTATTTACATTGTTAATTTGCAGATTTGGAAGTAGGACATGTCAAAGGCAAGTGGCTATTGTCTTAAAAATCTTAAACTTTGTTTTTAAAAGATAAAGTCACATAAAGTATTATGAGGCCAACCTTTAGTATATGTGAACCCTTTTGTGGATATTAAAAATTTAAACATGTTTTATTTACCAAGGGACGATTGATGTACATTAGGTATAATATTACATTGTTAGCAGCTGCTGAAAGTTACAGTATTAGGGGTGAGGGGGGGGGCAGGGGGTTTTGTATTTTAGTTTTACTGTCCTGTCAGTGAGCAAAGTGGATCGATCATGATTCTTTCATTTTTGGGGGGGGGGGGAATTCTAATTTTAATGACTGTAATAGTATATGCGACCATTCTTGAGTAAGGACTGGAACTGTGTTAATCATTCTTTATGCATGGATGCAGTAATCAATATGGTTGAGATATCTTTTGTAAGGACTTCTTTAAAGTTATGGGTATCGGAATCTTTCATCTTCTGAAATTGACAGTCAAAGTGGTTTGCTTGCCCTCAGTCAAATACCGTTCCAGATTGCATTAGAAATCCTATCTGTATCTAACTCTGGAGAAATGTATGAAAAATGAAAAAAAAATATAATGTAAATATTTATAGATTCAGAACATCATACATCATATTATTGTTTCCTCTGATAAATATTATTATTATCCTAAGTTATGCCTGACTTTTTGGTTATTCTCTTATAAATTCTTATTTCTTATCTGTTATAAAGTCTTCCTTAGGGGTATTGATTTCCTACATTAGTTATATAAAGATGTGGCAGAGATCCTCGGAAAACTGCGACATTTATCGTCCGGTTACGAAGATCAAATTTTCTCTCAAGATTTTCAGTTGTCGTTTAAGTTAGCTTTTTTTCTACCCCCGTGAATGAACATGGTGGCTAGTCTCGTAAAAATCTGGCCTTTTGGTCGAAAGTTCAAAGGGAATATTGTCGTAATGCACATTTTATTAGTACATTTAGTTCTTCAGTGTCTTCAATCAGCTCTTCTCGTCCACAGAACCGCGGGCTCCTGCTGTGCAGAGTCAAATAAAAGGGAGAGGTTAGTGGTGTATTTGTGCTCTATGAATTAAAAAACAAACACACAATATTACATACAATTACATACAATACATACATACAATATAACATACAACAATATTACATATTATATACAAAGAAACAATAAGAAACACACACAAACAATATGAAAACTACACAGCCAATGTAGAATGTAGATGTTGTTCTTAGATGAAAAACAACCACCTCCCCCACCCTTATCCTCCAAATATAAACAAATACTGTACCCTTTTTTTTTTACCTCTCTTGATTTCAAAGACCTGTTTTCATTTGAGATGGCTGTTTTTTTTTGCAGCATTTAAAAGTCTTTAATATGAAACGCCAGATAAAATGGCGAGAAGATCAAGTGTTCAACCATGAACATAATGATGCCAGGCGACATTAAAGTACTGTACTTTAAGTACTGTACTTTAAGTACTGTACTTAATTAAAGTACTGTACTTAATTAAAGTACTGTACTTTAAGTACTGTACTTAATTAAAGTACTGTTCTTTAAGTACTGTACTTAATTAAAGTACTGTTCTTTAAGTACTGTACTTTAAGTACTGTACTTAATTAAAGTACTGTACTTTAAGTACTGTACTTAATTAAAGTACTGTTCTTTAAGTACTGTACTTTAAGTACTGTACTTTAAATTACTGTACTTAATTAAAGTACTGTACTTGGGGTCCGCAGGAGGCGAAATTCAATGCGCCAGACATTATCAATGTGAGGAACAGAAATGGGTGTTTTGTGTTGCAGTCCTTTCAGGCAGATTAAAAACATACTGAATGTGTTAGAGTTCTTAAAGTAGCTGTTACCTCAGACTTACCATTTCTCTTTGAAAGTCTGTAAATGTCGGAAAGTAACATATTTTTTCATGCTCCTTGGACGGTGTTGGTTATCCTGTTTTATTTCTCAAAAGAAGTGACATTTTGCTTGAAATTGGTTCCTTGCAATTTTCTTGGTTTTGTGGAGAATCAAAAAAGGATGTGATCTTTGTTTTGGTGGGCGGGGGGGTGGGCAGGAAGGAAAGGAAAGGTACTGTAGCTTCTGATGCACCCCAGCAAAGATTTAGATGATAGTGATCACCAAAACACTTCGGGACATTGCATTCAATTCTTGAGTTCTCTGGTTCAATTGCATGTCTATGGTATTGTGTACAGTATCTTAAGTCATTCAAATATATGAGGTTTTTTAAAAATACGTGAAGAAACATGAGCTGCTCCTAAAAAATTTGGTTTTTACTCCCTTTGATTTGAAGTTGAAGTGGTAATTTGTCTATCTGTGTGATGGATTCCCTAGCAGGCTTACAATACTAGATGATATGAAAAACATTGTGATGTAAGAAAAAAATTAGGGAGAAGGGACTTTTCTTACACTAGTCCTTTAACCATCAAGAAGATTTAAGTTTGATGTAGTTTTTCATTTGTGTATCTTATATTTATCATATTTTCAATGTGTTTTTTTGTGTGATTACACCGACCATTCTTATAGTAGGCCACATAGAACTATTGTGAAACAGACCTTTAGTGAACATGTACTGTACTGTAGATACATAGGGCCCTGGGACAGAGTGATCTTGTAATGATGGAGTCAGTGTACAGGAGCACATGACAACAAACTAACTAGTTGTAGATTTCGATGATCTGTTTGAAGAAACAGGTGCTCAGATGGCAGAGACAATTTCAACGTGACTAATGCAACGCCACTCTCCATAATAAATTAAAACTTTCTGAAACATTTCATTTGACTAGATGGTATCGATACTTTTTGGCCTAATGTTTTTGGTGGAGGTCATTTGGGGTCATCAGAGGTCAAATCCTGAAACCCTTGTAAACATGTACACCCTCACTATACATTACGTTAGAGTCATGAAGAAAACTGCTCATGTTACATCATCGATACCACAATGCATTTTTGCATTCTGGTTGTTTTATCCTAGGAGTAATTTGTTGGTATGAAGCACTTCAGATCAACTGAGTCTTAAAGTAGTTGACTGCAAAATAAAAAACCACTTACTGGACAGATGTCAAAATTTGCTTTGCTGTACTTTCAGTAACAAGGCACATACCAGGTGGCTTGGAATGAATGGTTTAGGATTTGATAAAATTACTCACAAATGTTAATAAAAGTTCTGTGTCACAGTGGTAGGGGCTAATTTTAATCCTGCAACTGAATGCAAAGGTTGATCAATCTTTCTCTCCTCAAGTTGAGTAGTTGCAGGTTTTACAGTTCCTTATCGAGAGTACTTGGTGGTCTGTGTTTTGTACAAATGTGTCATTTATTTGTATTGTTTTTTGCTTTTGCTTGTGTCTTTTCCTGTTTCATCTTAGACTATTTGATACAGTTTTTTCTCACTCTGATAAAGTAACAAAAAACTTTGTCTTCCCAGGTCTGGTTGGAGATACCGAGAAAAAGAAAAGGAGCAAGTCTCGTTCGCCGGCCAGACGCAAATCCCGGTCTAGGTCCAGACGCCGATCACGATCCAGGTCAAAGGAAGCTCGTAGGTCCAGGTCGAGAAGGTCAACGTCACGAACGAGGAGAAGGTCTCGATCACCGAGGAGGAGGTCGCCGCCGCCGAGAAGGAAGTCGAGATCCAGATCCAGACATCGCAGGTCGCGATCAAAGAGCAAGGAACACCGCTCGAGGTCCAGGTAAGAGATCCGTTAAGCGTTTCATGACTCATTTATTCAAATGAAAAACATGTAAAATGAACAGATGTGGCGGCAGGAGTCAGCCTCCTAGAACTTCTCGTTACAGTTACATTTCTTCATCTCCTTTTTATAGTATTATTCGCCATGAAATGAGATATGGACAGTTGTAATTTAAATTTAGTTCCAAGTCGACTAACAATGTTTATTTTTGTCTTATCGACATCAGAGAGAAGAGAAGGCGATCAAAAACCCCTCCAAAGAGTTACAGGGCCAGCAGACGCTCCAGAAGCAGGTGAGAATAAATACAAGAAAAAGTTTTAAAAAAATTACTCTTCAATCCTTGATCGGACGCTGCGTAGCATCGTTGAGAGTGGAACTCTTCGAGGTTCGTTAATATTTTCTCGCCCATCTGCCGGTAGTGGATTTTTTATTGAAACCAACAGGCCAAGAACAATGTCATCTCATGTTTTGCCAGCGTAGCATCGTGTAGACACTATTGATGGTGTTCTCGCTGAAGATTTTCAGGGTGGAAGAAAGAAAAGAAACAGTCGGAAACTTTGTGCTCTGTGTTTACGTTAAACTTCATAGCAGAAGCATGACAGTTCATCCATTTTTCTGCGTGCCATGTCTTAGTGCCACTAGTTGGTGTCATGTCTTAGTGCCACTAGTTGGTGCCATGTCTTAGTGCCACTAGTTGGTGCCATGTCTTAGTGCCACTGGTTGGTGCCGTGTCTTAGTGCCACTGGTTGGTGCCGTGTCTTAGTGCCACTAGACGGTGCCACGTCTTAGTGCCACGTCTTAGTGCTACTAGTCGGTGAAGGCTTCCCCTGTTCGGTGCATATTTCCATGCTGATTTTGAAAATAATACTGCATAATGCCTGAGGTCGGATGATAGATGATATGTAACAACTTCATAGTTTTAGCAACAGCATTTGGGAATGCTACCTCTATCATAGAAAACCATACATTTAAAGAAAGATAAAAAAAACTGTCCACCTTCTTTCATACATAGAGGAGAATATCAAAATAAGAAAAATACTGATATTGTGGGAGCTGGTGTTGTTAGCTGTTTGGCAGCGTTTATTCATTATAAGCATTTCCCTTACATAATTCAAAAATATATGTTGTGGAGGAAGACAATGTGTACGGAAATTATCACCCACGAATATTCATTGCATCGAGGGCAAAAATGTTGTTATTGTCAATAGTTAACAAGTTAAAAAAGACTTGCAATTCAAAAATATTTACGTTCTACATGTGAGATTGTGAGGTAGGGTTCTGTCTACAGTGATTGGACAGAAAGGTGACTTTTTTGGTTTGAGTTGATGATTTTATCATTTTCTGTTCCTTTTTGCATTTACCCAGATCCAGAGAAAAGAAGGAAGAAAGGTAATAAATTTGTTGTAGTCTTTGTTTGAGCTCATCTTTGATTGGTTTACTTACGCTCATCGAGAAGACACTCTGTAACCGTCCCGTTAGCCTAGACCTCCGCCTTGCACGATCGAAACCGATTGAACATGTCTCTCATTTAACGTGATTGCTATCGCACACTGCTTAAACGCTAACTTTTCATTCAAACAATGTAACACCAAGATCATGATCTTTCTACTTTTAATAATAACTATTTCATTATAATCTTTCATTTTTGGACATGGTTTGGTCAGTTAGGGGAAGGGGTGAGGTGGGGGATGGGGAGGGGAAGTGCTTAAAGCCCCTATGTACATATTTTGTTTTTCTTTTCCTATTGCAAGACAGTAAATTGCTGGATTCATGCAAGTAATATCATTTTTCAATTTTTGTTTGGAGAAACGACAAGAATAGGGATGAATTCATCTGCTTTCCTTTAGCAAACTGTGTGCACGTATTCTGCATGGCTGCTTTGCTGATAGCAATCTTTGTACACAAAATAATAATAAGACAATGTATGAACATAATTTATCCAAAGCTAACTCTTGATGAAGCTACTCCCACAACCCTTTCCCTTTCCTCTCGTTCCATCTCTTTTAAACTAAATGTTGATGATAGATGATGATGATCTGGCTTGTGAATTGGAGGAACAGGGTAGACAGAAATGAAAATCAGTGTTTTGGGAATTTATCAAAGAAGAACAAATTTCTGTTATTTTCGTTGTTGTACAAATATGACAACTTCTGTTTTTGTTGACATCATGTATGACCCATAGGGACTAATTTATTAGTGATAACAGTTTGTGTTGCAGTCCCTCAAAATCAGGGTTTCCCTAACTTTATTCCCCCACGAACCCCCTGTGAATGTCAGAGTTGTCCACCAACCCCCAACTTTTCGAGACACGATCTGAGTCATTATTATACTATGATACGCATAACAGCCTGTGTCTGTTTCATAATTCAGTTATTTATCACATGCACGGTACTACTATGGCAACATATGCGTATGGAACGCGAAAAGAGTTTGTCGATAGATACGACTTTTGTACATTACTAAATTATATGATATATCAGATTTTAGTTCAACAAAAAGTACTCTAGTTTTGAATTTCAGAAGCGTCTCACGAACCCCCTGGGATGGACTCACGCGCCCCCTGGGGGGTTCATGCACCCCAGTTAGGGAACCCCTGCTCTAAATCATAACAGGCATCATTGGGTCACCAGGTCTTTCCTATTAGTAAACGAGGAGTTGGACAACGAATGGTTATTTTAAATATAGATTGAAATCTTTTTATGATATGACCTCTCTCTCTCTCTCTCTCAGCCCACCCCCTAAATCATAACTGGTATCAGTCCACACATTTCTGAAGTCCAACTTGAGTCCGTTGTATGCTACCATTTATATAAAAATGTCGACCGTTGCTGGACAAATATTATTCGTTGCCGCCCTACTCATGTTGCAGTTTTCCCTAGATGTATATTAATTTATGTTTCTCTTGCCATTTTACAGTTCTTCAAAGTCCAGACGAAGGTCAAGATCTCCCTCGAAACACAGATCTCGGTCCAAGTCACGATCAGGCTCACCAAAGCGGCCCAGGTATTCCAATTAAAACCCCTCTTAGTGGTATAAGTTCTTATAACATATCTCATGTACAGATTTTAGTTTGACGTGGTATCACCATTGACTAATTCTATAGCTATATATATAGATATATATCAGATTTTGTCCACGGAAACCCGCTCTAATTACTTGGATATGAAACCTACAAATGTTTTTTAACAACATCTGAGCTGATGAACCAACTGAAAAGCTACCTGTAGTGTCATAATGTTTTAGCCATAGAAGATAGTAAGCAGGTATTACATGCAGTACAGATCCACAGTCATGTGAAAAGAGTTCTAATGCAAAGATTTTTTCTTTGGCCAACTTTCTTGGTGCTTTGTGGACAGAAAGTGCCAGGAGAAAAAGTCTTTGGTTTCATAACCTTAAAGAAAAGAAAATTACCGAAAAAGAGAAGAAAAGAGACAATTTAATCTTGTGGTCAAGGAAAGTGGACAATGACAGCTTTAAGATACTAATCATTGTAAGTAGGGCTGACATCTTAGAGAGAAATAAATATAGACATGCACCACGTTAAACTTGCTACACCTGCTACTCTCTCTCTCTCTCTCAATCCTACAGCAAACACAGGAAGGACAAGAAGCGGGACCGAAGCAAGGACAGAGACAGGAAAGAGAAAGAGGGACGTAACAGCAGCAGCAGTAGCAGCAGTCGTAAGAGGAAGGAAAAGGAGCAAACTGAGAAAGAACCGGTTGAAGCTGTCGAAGAGAAGAAAGAAGAGAAGACAGACAAAGCCGATTCCAAGATCAAGAGAGACTACGATGAAGAAGAGAAGGGTTTCGATAGCCAGGAGGCTGCTCCAGTGGTCAAGGAGGAAAAGGAGGAGGAGGAGGAAGAGGAGCCTGAAGAGGAAGAGGAGGAAGAGGAAGAGGTTGATATTGTCAAGACAGAAGACATGGACGTCGATTCTGATTAGATGCTATCAGTGTTTATCGGTGACAACGTTTGCTCGTTGGGGTAAGGAGAGTGCACAAGGAGTCTGTGGACTCTGGGTTGTTGTTATTAGCATTAAGGATATAAGACTTGTTGTGTTAACGAAAGACACAGACCCAGGCATGAGCTTTTTCCACAAATTCGCGGAATATCCGTGATTTCTTTTCTACCTCGGGACAAAAACTATTATCCTAACACACTGTAGCATATTCAAACTGGAGCCTATACCGCAATTTTTGCAAAGTTCCGTGATATTTTTTTTTACCCCAGGCTCATCCCTGCAGACCTGTATGGATATCTGACTAGATGATTGATTTTACTGTTATCTGATAATGATCTGCAGAATTCACTTGTCGAGGTCACAGAGAGAGTTTTGCACAGGAAGTAATGGACTCTGGGTTCAATACTGTTTCCATGAAGGAGCAAAAGGACATAAAACTTGTAGTGTTAACAGAAGACTTGGAAATGGATTCTGATGAGATGATTATTCTATAATCATTAACAACATTCACTTGTTGTGGCCACAGAGAACATGCACACGGAGTCATGGACTTTGGATATTTGTTTATATTACTGTTGTAATACAAGGCAAAGCCAAATTTTGTTTTTAAATAGGACATAGGCATCGATTTTCATTAAATGCTTTTACTGTTACGTTTACAGCCTTTGCTAAGTCGTTGCAGTAATGGGTTCTTGCATAAAGTACATGTACATGGAGTCTGGGTTACTGTTATCGTTATGGACATAGACTGGTTGTGTTAACAGAAGATATGGAATCTGATTAAATGCTTTCACCGTTACCATTAACAGCATTTCCTTGTTGTGATAACAGAGAGCAGACATATTACGTATGGACTTTGGATAAGCCTTTTAACTGTTGAAATAAAACAATTTATCAGTCAATGTGGACAGAGTACGTGAATTTTGTTTAAGGCTTGTTAATGTTATAATTAGTGATTTGCTCCTTATGTTACTACCGGACTGGTTTGTCAATTCTAATTAAATGTATTGTAGTGACCTGTTGTTTTAAGTTACAATAGCAGCTTATGTCAACAGTACACATATATTCAATTTCTAATTAAAGCTTTCGACTGTAAATTCATAAATAGTATCAACGTTTGTCGTCACTGTTCACATTGGGGGTAGGTACAGTACATGGATTCTGATTAAATGCTTACTGTTATCATTAACAATTTAGTTGATTCTTATTAATGATGAAGACAACAGCATGGATGCATATTAAATGTTAACGATGCTATAGGTGACTGTATCGCTTCTCATATAAATTTGTTATGTTAGTTTTTTTTGGGGGGGTGGGGCTGGGGTGAGGGGATGGGTAGTGTAGCATTCATACATACAGTAACCTTGTGCCATAGTAAACTTAACATTTTGACAAGAAGTTCATTTCAAATATTGAAATATTCTCTTGTTATGTTTTTTATAGATCTCATTTGTGTTTCAAACACATGGTAACGAGCACCTTAGAGGCAAATGTTGTTGATGATTGAAATGTTCAGTTAAAATTGTAAATTTGACACTTCTATACAATTGCACCCCATATATACCTCCAGAATGCACTTTAAGGTGCGCAGGAAGGAACCATACAATGTGCATGTATATTTCACCTGTGCTAAGCTATAATATGATTCTGTGATTGTTTCAATTATAGCACTGTACCATGTGGCCAGCATATGATATTTTACAGAACTGGTGGTGATCTGCAAAAAAAAACTAATCGAGGCAGTGGTACATTTTGAGGAATGTAGCTTTGTGCTTAAAGACTAAAATGAAGTATATACCTGATTTGTCATCCATGAAAATGTACAAAATTTGGAATTCCCAAGTCGTGAATTATACATTGATGTTTCAATAGTTTAAAGAGACATCCTTACTCAATCTATAAATTCTATAAATGTCAAGAACGATATGAAGGAATTGGTAGCTGGTTACGTCTGGACGTTAGAATAAGGTGACCAGAGGCCGCTTTTTCCGGCCGAATTTTCCCTGAAAAAGTCCCCGGTTTTAAAACTACCGTCCCTGGAATATCCCCGAATTTTGTAACAAGGCCCTGAATTAAGTTCACTTTTACCTTCTTGGCCTCCCATTCGTAGAGACAGCTAAGATAATCTGTGATTGTTTCACAAATAGGCAGCAAATGCTCACAGTGACAGATAAAGGCAACCCAGATCACTGAATGATTTCATATAGCCTGTAATTCATGTTGCAATGAGTGATGAATAGTTATACTTCCAGCTACCTTCCAAGGTTTTTATCTTGGACAAATTCTTGTTTCTGGATGGACATTTGAAACTATAGGACCCCCCTCCCCCAATAACAAAGATCACCTTACATGTGAAGGGCAGCGTTGGTACTCCGTTGGGGGTGTGGAGTGGATAAAACTCTCTCGTAATCATACAGAGTCGATCCATCAAGAAATTAATGTATTGCTGATTTGTACATGGGGGTTTTCACTTTCGAGAAGCTTGTAAATGAACTCTTATGGCAGCTTTGTACATAAAAAGGAAAAACTAAAAACTTTTCCCCCGTTCTCTTCTCTGTTTGTGTCATATAATTCCTGATTGGTAATGTTTATGAAGAGTTTAGATGGAAACATGAATTCTTTACCACTGAAAAAAAAAGAGTCTCATTTTCCACATATATTCACACATCCAAAGGCAATCCATCCTATACTCAATGAAAATCATTTGAATAAAGCATCACTAATTAATTAGGAAGAGTATTTGTGCCCAGAGTATTGATGATGACATTTCTTATAGAGGAGGTATGTGAATGCTAGTTCGATAGCAGTCTTGTTTTAGTGGTCACGTAATTGAAAAAAAAAAATACTTGATAAAGCATTACCCAATGACTCAGTATACCATATCAACATCATCTCTACCTTGTAGTGATGCCATACTATCACGATTCGTTTTCATTATTCAGAAAGTGCGCTCTTGATGGTCAGTTCTGGTGCGCCCCTCTCAGCTTCATTGCTACCCTGCAGGACTTTTCATGTTAAGTAGGAGCGAAGGAGATTTTCGGACGGGGTGGTTGGGAATGGGTAGGTATATGGGCGTGGGGGGAGTCGGTGAGGGGGGACTCGTCCCCTCAATATATAATTAATGAAAGAACGTGCCCCAATTAAATGTTTTCCTTTCTCTTTTTGTAACGAAAACAATTTCTTTTGATATTCCCCACCCCACCCCCCAAAAAACTCAGGCCTATATATACTTTAACAAGTATACTTTTATGGATACATATATGTTTCACTCTTACAAGCTAAAACGAAGTCTTCCGAAAAACAGGAGACGGTCCCCGAAAAAACGGATGCCTGCCGCTCCCAGAGGGGTATTCCCAACATAACGATGACATATAGTCGCGTTACAACTCGTTTTGCTTCAGTCTCTTTCATTTTGAAGGACCTTGGCGCCGATGCACGGTATCTTCTCTAACGCTCCCGATAAGCGTTTTAGTTTAGTGCCGCTTCACCGTTACGTAAGTTGTTTGGGACAGTTGCAGGCACTGATCTGTGTACAGATCAGTGGTTGCAGGTCTTGCAGCTATTGCTGGTTTGGTACTATGACTTCTGCTACAAACGGGAGCGCTAGGATGATAGCGTGGACGTGTATTGATTGCCTTCTGCCGTTTGTGTGTAGGAAATTACATTCTGGATATTAATCGCATTGGTAGGTCGTGCAACTATTGCTGGTTTGGTACTACGACTTTCTTTTTAATTTGATGGAGGCTTCAGTAAGTTCAGGGAATATTCCGATTATTTCTGGAAGATACCAAGATATTGTGTTTAATGATCGGATATGTAATTTATGTAACAGTAATAAATTAGGTGATGAATTTTATTACATTTTCGAGTGCCCAGCCTTTAAGAAAGAAAGAAAGAAAGAAATCTTTATTACAGGACCCAGTTCGATTAAGATGCAAGGGCGTCAATCCGATTTGAAACGTGGGGGGGACATAATCGATTCGAGTATTCCGGCCATAAGTACTATCTAAGCGGAGCGCCACCATCGGTTGGCGCGCAGCGTACCAAGAAAATTTCAGATTTCAATACCTGCCAGATCGCTGGAGATGGCACTTGCCAGGCT
>KN889282.1:45915-55934 GCA_000934455.1 Apostichopus parvimensis | reverse complement strand
ATATCTGTATAGAGATATGTATATGTTTATGCCTTTATGTATATCGAGTAGAACGATAGAGGCGTCCTAGCTTACATCTAGCGATCTTAAAGATGTTATGGAAATCACAACCATATAGAATATCTTACAGCTCTTCCAGGACATTGCTGTTGAAGGAATTCCCAGTTATTTCGCCAATGCGATTCTGAAACAGGTATCTGTAAAAAAAAAAAGAGCAGCAAATATCACCCACATGGCTAGAATTATGACAAACTGTACAGCACTTGATTCGTACAATATATCAGTCTATTTTGAAACATGAAATTATCATTTAGTGTAAACTTACAAAAATGTATATAAAGGTTTATTAAATATGGCAATATTGTGCGATACTTACAAGTAGCGCAAATTCATCAAATTAAAGGCATTATCCTCGATATCGTGAATTTTATTGTTGTATAAGCATCTGAAAAGAAGCAAGACTCATTGGATTTCTTGATTCTTGAGACATCAGAGAGACTGTTTTTGCATGATTAACATTACCTGTTCAAGATATAGTTTATTTTCAGTGCAACCATCTCTTCGAACCTAACCGAATGACGATTGGACTAATGTTATTGATGACTTTTCATAGCAAACAATTATAAAAAAAAAACATTAGTAGCAGTACTTTTTCCGGTTTTCGAAAAAAATAAACATTTAAATTGTAATAAATCTCTGGAATTGTCTTTAAATTTAGATGATGACAAATTATCAAGTTTTAAGCGGTCAATAAAATGTCAAAGCATATTTGTACAATGGTTTACTTAATGCAGTTATTGTTTCATTGTAATTATAATAAAAAGCATATAAAACATGAAACCTTCAGGAGACAACACAACGTCATACTAAAAGTTATTTCCAGATGTGACCTAGCAGGCGATAATATGCATGGACAAGAGGATTCTGTAAAACGACATGACCATTCTAAAAATACGATCAGATAAAATGCAAAGAATCATCATGTATTTGGCGATATTTCAATGCGAATACCAATTGCCAAAAGTCGCATCACATATTGAAATATTCAAGTCGATTTACAAATAACAAATAACTTAAAAGGAAGCCGTTTTAAGAATTCAGTGCAACTGTTATGGATTTGCTTAATAAAACTAATTTCATCACTAAAGAAATACATACAAGAATTGTAAATATTGCAATGCAATAAAAGTATCTCGTTGGATAGCTGTGAGTTGGTTGTCCGGCAGTAAGAGTGTCTCCAACCAAAACGCGTTTGTACAATTGAAAACGCTGGGATGGATATGGGATATCTTGTTATGCGACAAGTCACTGCATGTTAACAATGAAAAAATAAATAAATACAACAGCATTTCACATTAAATTAGTAATAAACTGAATGCATAGGTGTCTATTCTAGGTTACTAGCAATGACAGAAAATGTATTATTGTATTATCTTTCCAGAAACATATCGTGGCCGCTAGACAGGACATCATGTACAATGACAGTAGTTTCAATTCCCATCATCTTCAATAAAATGTTGAACAAAACTCCCCAACGTTCCATGCCCCATTCATATTTGCATTGTACCAATATCCGTTATTCGGTTAGTTTATACCTGTCTTTCATTGCAGTACTACGGACACCTCGCCAAATTCAGTACATTTGTTGTGTGCGATAATCTCATTTAAAATGATTGGAAAGTGTTTGATGTACACAACTTAAAGTTTTGGCATGGCACTACAGTATAGACAAAATTGTCCCAAATGGGTGGAAATGAGAATAGACTGGTAAAATGGTCAATCTTTGATGGATTTTGATGGGAGGTGCAGCTATATTCATGCTTTCAAATGTCTATTAGAATGATAAGGATAATGTTGTTTATAGTTGTCCGTAAACCTGGTGTTTCATGGGGTCATTAATAAGTCACCATATTATAATAACAAAGAGAGAAGCATTTAAATAAATATATTAGTTAGTTGCTTAATAGAAAAGAAGTAACACCTACAGTTCTTTTAAGAGATAAAGTCCAATAAAATAGCTGTTTTGAAGGTCGATGATCGAATCATCATCTAGATACCTGTCAGAGAAGAAATATTATACGTAAAGTTGAATCTGAGGAAAACTCATGCAAATGTATGCATATTACTTGAAATGTAGCAAACAGACTTATTTCCTGTTCGTTGAATCTTTTTCGCACAAACTAGTGAAAGAAAGATGATCACGTTTAATTTCGGGCAATATTTTCATACATTGTTGTCAATTATTCCAAGGAAGCTCAGTCCGAAAACCTAAAAGTTTAGTAATATTATACCGATGTCAAAAACTTTGGCGTATATGGACAGAGGAAAATAAACTGGACACTATCAGTTTACCTAAATTTTTCATTATTTGAAGGGTGTGACTAATTGACATAACATCATCCAAAAAAATAATACACAACATGACATTGCTTCCAACTTATTAGGGATGCCAAATATATCTTTGTAAGGTTTAAGGTTTAAGGTTTAAGGTCAAAGAGTTGTCCTTTATAAGTTATATTATTTGCAACCTTGAAGTTTTGGTGATAAGGGCATGAATAGAACAGATACAATTACATAAGCTAATCAGAATAGGCTACAATAACCATAGCATATATTGATTTGGTAGGGAATCGTGCACATGCTATAATGTCTTTGAAGTCTCACAAGTCCCACAAGTACCACGAGTCTCACAAGTCCCACAAGCTTTATGGGTTGCAATGTTTACATTATATATGCAGGTCATGTGACCATGATGTGCACTACCAGATTAAGAATGGGAATGCAAACAATCATTTATACGTGTATCAACTGACATTTTTCCTGTTAAATGGATGACCAAGTACAGCGTGCAATAATAGTTAACTAAATCACATAAACGCAAAGTCGCATATCGCATATCTGTCAAGTAATTCTGTATTAAATAGAAAAACAACGATAGCGCAGTACACAAACTAATGTTACTAAAATAGGTAACCATGTTTGACTTGTGTTAGGCTTGAAAGTTGTACTTACAAAGTTGTTAAAAAGCCCAAATCTCCAAACACAGTCTCTGGCAAAATAGGTAGGTTATTACCATTTAAATCCCTGAATATAATTAAAAACAAGAAAGTATGAAAGTACAATTGCAATTGTTACCGAATGTGGTGCTTGATTGTGACGTTTCAGAAATAAAAGGATATGTGAACATGAGTAATGCAGGGTAAACGCTTTATTGTTTCTTCATTAACTCAATAGATAACATTTAGTGATCCTAATTAGTTTTACTATATCATTTACATTCAAGGGCGGGCGATGTTTTGCTATACCTACGCCATTATAATTGACATAGGAATACTGAATCTTATTTGACGATAATTAAATACTCCAACATACAGCATCTCCAGGTTACTGAGACCAGAGAAACTGTCACTGTGAAGAATTTCGATCTCGTTCATACCAAGCAACCTGTAGTAAAAGTAAAACCCATGATAAAAAATAACTATATATGAAAAGAAAATAGTTTGAGGTACAATTGAAGAGTTTTTTTTGTCTCATTTACACTTACAATGATTAAAAAATTCCGTCACATTTCCTTTCCAATAATTGTGCACATAACGTCTCGAAAAACATTCCGTCCGTAAAGTAATTACAATTTGCTAAAAAAGGATGAGCCATAACCAAAAATTGGGCAGATAATGAGATAACTAACATTATTCATGAATGCGCTTGTATATAATTGATATCACTCTGAGAATAATTACTGAGATTAATTGATGATACGTCCATATCATTGAAGTAAACTTACAAATATCTCAGGTGGTTTAGTCCTCCAAACGTATTCGATGGTATGTTTGTCAGTTTATTGTAACTCAAATATCTGTAAAGAGAAACAATTTAAATTTAATCAATTCAGAAGAATCACCGTAAAGTACTAAAGGTTTTTTCCTTCAAAAATAACAGAAATATAAATAACAGAAATAAAGTAAATAAAATACAACGGGTACAGCAGACGACACGCTTGCAAGCAATTTTACTTTTCATCTTTCATACTAACCTTAACATTCTTCTCTAAGTCTAAGCAATGTAACGATAGCATTCAGGCAGATGTACCTGAACACAAAATACATTTGATATTTTCCATTTTGAGAGAGAATGTGACTTTACGAATAAATGTAAACACTTACTACAGCACTTAGTTTTAGAGCTGGTAAAGTATATATACAGACTATCATGCAATATAAAAATTGCCAAGTAAAAACTTTAATTAATAGTAGACTACCAGGAAATTTGTGGTGGGGTGGTGGGGACGATGGGGGAGAAAACATAATTTGTCGAGCTGAATGACTTTCGTGGGATAAACAAGTCATGAAAATTTGATTTTGAAGTTGTTGCCAAATTTTGTTAAAAGATTTGATAGTCAAAATTGTCGATTGGAGAAATCGGTCGTTCTGTTGATGAAATTTTCGGTTGGAGAAAGTTTTATTATACTGGACGAAGAAAACTGTAGTCAACTAGACAAGGGCTACGGTCTCGGTATTCATATATTATATCTTTTCCTGCGATTTATTTTACACCAAACGTTTAGCCTTTCATAATAAAGAAGTCTTATCTAATTGTATGAAAAATTGTCACACGAATAATTGACTTACATGTTTTCTAAACAATTAAGTCCGTGAAAAGTTCCATTATGGATCGCATTTATCATGTTGTATGACAAGTATCTGAAGAAAGATACACAGTTATGTTAAAGGTTATGAGTGAAATTGCGAAAGGCGTAAAAATGTGCCTAGATTGACATGAAATTTTTAACGTTATTCCGACTGAACGACTGGTGCATAAACGGCTTTGTTTAAATAACTTGTAGTCTTTTTTATTGGTGATACTTGATGTCCATTGAAATACAAATATAACGTTATGATATTGACTTGCAAAAAGGTTTTTGCCTCAAAATTAAATACTTGACTAAACTTTTGGTGTTAATTTCGTTTCTCAAATTTAAGTAACGGAGAATTTGTGTCCAAGCAAATTTATATAAAATGAAATTATTGCAAGAAATATCACTTTTTTTCAGATATAGATAAGTCTACTTACAAATCCTGTAGTGAACTCAGGCCATTAAAAACATTGTTTGGTAAGGTTTGTAGCTTGTTGGATTTCAATGAACTGGGAAATATAATGTGATTAACGACAGGTTATGATGATTATTTCACTACCTCTGAAACATTGGTTAAATGATGTAACTGATGTATGATATGGAAAAATATAACATGATGAGCAAACTTGACAGTAGAATGAAATACAGTCTAGGAACATATATTTTATCACTCAAGTTTGTGAACCATTGTTATAACCAATTGTTATGTGAACCATTGTTATAAATACGTACAGAGTAGTCAATTTGACTAGGTTTTCAAAACTGTCGCTGAACAACTGTTCTATTACGTTCGTCCCAAGATTTCTATGAAAGCAGAGAAACAACAGATTACAATACATTTAGTTTAGAATAATGTCGTGGGAATTTTAGATTTAGTCAGCTGGTTTTCCCTCAATTAGAAGTCAATATACTATAATTATTCCAATTCTTATCAGATTCGTAACACTGTGTAGCCATGATAGTACTATGTTCTAAAATGTACGGAAGGCACTCATAGCCCAGAAACAAGTATAGTTAGCTGATGGTTAACGGCAACCCTTATGACATCAGCAACTACCCTTACGACCTCACCAACTACGTCTGAAGTTTATATATGTAGTAGTCTATAAATCTTAAGTTTAATGTTAATGTTAATTTTTTGTTTTTAAATAATTAAGCTGTTTTAATTACCAAAAAACTCCTAGACAGAAGTCGATATATTATATGTACTGCTCATTGCTCTCTTTCAATAAATTTAAGTAATTATCCCTCAAGCGAGGAATATCATCGTGTTTACAATTTTACTTACAATTTATCAAGCTTTATCAGATCATGAAAAGCTTTATGTGGTACTACTTTCAACTTGTTGTGTGAAAGAAAGCTTTAAGAAACGATAGAAATGAAGTAATAGTTTTGTTAAATGGTGTTCGTTTAAAGTCACATGACAAGACCTTTCCTTAACACTTACTTCATAAAATTTATCAGACTTACACAAGTTATCATTTTAAAGATTTTAATAATTCTTAGATTAATAGCTTGGAGGCTATATTAGTAATTGGAAAGAACAAGAGCATGTTCTTTCTTCGAGCGGTGCTCTGCCAACATTTTGGCTACGTTGAGTGTCAACTTCATTTCGAAAGTCACATGTGGCGTTGACGACGTGCTTAGTTTGGCAATCAAATATTTATGAGAAACTGAACATTTTATCGCTCTAGTTCAAGCGCTTCTTTTGATATGATGACTAACTTAAGACAATATCTAATGGACTATCCGTAAGGTAACTTGTAACATCAATCGATTCACTTTTTCTCTGTTTTTCTTTCATATATGATTGTTCCAGTAGCTTTGCAGTGTTTATGGTACAGATGATCCGCTTCCAAAGAATCTTGCTACAAAGTACGTCTTTAAAATGGCAATATTTCACAATGAAAATGATGGTCCTGCTTCGGATTATGGACTCTTTCTTGAGCAAACCTTAAATTGCCTTCGGTATTATGGAGAGGTCAGTTACACAACAACGAGTTGATTACTCATTGCAACTTCTTTTATTTATAGCGAATTGATAATATCCATATTTGGTACTGAATCAATTGTTAGAGAAAACCTTTGACTAAATCCTTAGTTTGCTGCAGAATATGCTAATAGCATCAAACAGCCTAAAAAGTTCTACAACCTATATGTTACATCAAGGGATCGATCAATTTGTTACAAATGTGTAGGTCCTTAGTCTGGAGAAACTACTACGTTTTCTTTAACCTACTGTAGATTTTACCATTTCAAAGGCACTTTAACATTTCCATGCATTGCCCTGCTATATTTAGTTAGCCAGTAATGTTCTACATTCTGTTGTGTAATTAACGGTTACGTACATCTGAGAAGTATTAATCGGTAAGTCTCGAGGAATTACATCAATGCTGATGTTGTCACAATCAACTATGTGTTCTACAAAATCCCTGTTGTAACACTCACAAATCCCTTCGGTACCGCAAGCTGGAACGAAACGTCATGCAAATATTATGTAATAAACTGTAAATAGAAATTAGAATGATTGCTTTGACAACTCATATTAAATCTTACTTTTGGTATTCTCATTGCTCGTTTTAATGCCTTAAATGAAACCCTTGATTTCATTCTAGTTTCTCTTTGAAAGGGTCATGGGAATTTTTTAGCAGAAGCGGTTGTCTCCAGTTGAGTTTCACAAGGCATCATTTAAATTTGTTCAATATTATCAAATTTTACATAAACTCTGAAAGATGAAATTTTCACAGGTGTGTTTGAGTATCCTCTCGGAAGATTAACAATTGATAAAGAGATATATTTATTAAATCAGTGCATTATTTAAAGTTACAAATAATAATATACTAAAGCAAATATATTCTGCTGTAAATAATAGTCATGAGGATAATACTAATGAAAGAAAAAGATATACTAACCATCCGGTAAAATTTGCATTGCGATTCCGAAATTGAAATTGCCACACTTTGGGACATGAGTGAGCTTGAAGCAAGCAGGTATGATGTAATACTTACACCCAAGAGCAAAATTTTTTGTTTTTCCTTTTCGTTGATTTGTGTAATTTGTGTTGGCCCTTAGTTGCGAGAGGGTTCCAACTTTGCTGTAGGGGATGTGCCGTTATCAATACCCCATTTGGATGAACAAAACTTGGATGTACACTTTTAAAGGAACCATAAAGTAAATTTGTTCATATATATATGACATCCAACCAGTTTACTTGAAGTTCACTTGTGGTACAAAATATGTCACATGCAACTGTTGTTTTCTGGAAAACGCAACACAGGGATTAAATGCAGGAATTAATGCAAAAAAAGGCCACTTAGAATATGTTCCTTTTTCGTCAGCCAAAGATAAATTTGTCAATTGGAATATCATTTTAATATGAGGAGATTCAAATAACAGTTAATTTTTTAGTCGTTAAATAAACTTAACATTTTAAAAATATACTAGGAAAACTTACCATTATTTTCTTCAAATAACCAGTTCGTAGATATTTCACAAATTCCTTTACAGCTGTACAGTATTAGCAGAGAAATATGAAATAACCGCATGCTCTGTAAATCCATAGTCACTTTATCCTCGTTAAGAAAACAGATTATATGGATTGAGTGGGAATAAAAATTACTGCTCACCGTTTCAACTTATATGTGTCTATAATACCACAAAATGGAATATTTTTCGTTAACATTTTCTTAGCAAACAATAGTTAGCACAGCATACAGCTCAATACGTTTACACTATTGATCTTCGAACACACTACGTTGCGCGTCGACCGGTTTCGCAGCTGATATATCGGCAATATACTTTCAGGCTATACGATAAGGTGATTATTATTTATGTATTATTTATTGTTTATTTCATGAACATTGCCGTGCACAAACCACCAAACACCGTGTCTTATACTCTAGTCTGGTTCGAAGCCTATGTAATCACATTATCAACACTTCTCTCGTGTTTTGGCAATTTGTAAGAACGTACCACCCGGTTTAACAAAATGTTATTTACTGGCATGCGTTAATACATATTTTTAACATTCACGAAAACGCTGGCTTATTAGTTACCGAGTACAGCGATTTGACGATGGGTTTGAAACTTATTTTCATGTTTTTCGGTTATTATTATTGCTACTACTATCATTATTATTATAATTAAAACATGGCTTGCATTTATTTTAGCTCTTTATACAAACTTTTCCTCGTACCCGACCTCGAGTATTTCTTGTAACATTATATTACATTAAAATAAAACAAAACTGTTAGCAAACTGCTTATCCACTAAGGAGCCTGTGTAAGAGAATGTGTAAAAGTTACAAGTAACAGAAGGGACAATATACACACACATAATACAGACAGGTTAATGAGCAGGGTGAACACAAACGAGATAGATGTAAGAGGATTAGTAGACAAGTGATGGAGAGAAGAAAGAAACCGACATGGGAAAGAGGAGAGGTAGGAGATCAATTATAGAGGGACAAAGATAAGATTAAGGGAAGAGGGTTGGGAATAAACCAGAGAAGGACAACTGAGACGGAAAAGTGTGGAGGAACAACAAAAGGGGTGGAAGAGAGCTACGAGAAGAGGGGTGACAGAGGGGGAAAACAAGGAGAGATGGAAGGGGAGGGGGGGGGCAGAAGAAAGTTAGTATGTCCATCCTGAATGTTGAGCCCATGAGGTTGAATATGACATTATCATTTTTAATTGGGCAATATATCAGTGTGCAAGGATGGTTTTTATATTGCACTGTAAATTTTTTCAGGAAGGTTTGATACTCCTAAACTGTACATGGACGCAATATACTTAGTGTTGTCCTCTACAGGAAGTGGCAGCCCATTATGAAACTGAATCGACTAACCAACACGAAGTTAGTGGATTGGGGTAGGAATTAAACCCCATTGTTTGTCAGCTTGTCCTGTTTTAGGTTTGTTACACTTATAGTTACACCACAAAGTAAGTAAAGTATGAAGGTATCACGGAAAGATTGATTAGCATTTCTAGAATCATTACATTTACCTTCAGAGACCAAGTTTGTTTAATGTTGTGCAAATGACTTGAAAAATGAGCAAGATGAAGAAAAAGTAATACAAACATTTTCCTAAATTAATATTGTAATGTGCCTTTCCCAATATCATAGCTGCAGTTTCAATTCAATTCTACCTCTTCTCAACCCCCCCTCCCCATCTTCACTACTCCCATAAAACGTAAAGTTCATTTTCAGACATGTTGTGATCACTGGCGGATCCAGGGCCTTTGTTTGGGAGGGGCCAAAGTGGCATTAGAGTGATATGGGGGAGGGGTCTAAGGGGAGTGGGTGCCCCCCTCCCCCTTTGGAAAATTTTCTATTGCTGAATGCCCTCAGATGCAATTTGGTGCGACAAAAGTGTACAATGGTGATG
>KN889282.1:32698-45390 GCA_000934455.1 Apostichopus parvimensis | reverse complement strand
TTTCCAATCATATGATTTAGCGGATGTTCGGAAACACCTTTTGGCTCACCTTTGGGGGGGGGGGCCATGGCCCCCCTTGGCCCCCCTTGGATCCGCCAGTGGTTGTGATAGTGAATAGAGCGGGTTATACAACGATAATGCTCCCAACATCTCTCCCAAACGCCAGTCTGTATAACTGATCATTTGCTGTCCTAGTTTCCTTCAGTGATATATCCTTCGTCGACCACGACTATTATGAGTTGATCTGAGTTCACCCGTGGGCTGTACAATCGTTCGTATGTTAACTTCATATCCCATTTCATTGTGAACTACATATCCCATTTCTCCTACCTCTCCTCTTCCCCCTGTTGATTTCTTGCTTATCTCCATCTCTCATCTACTAATCTTCTTACATCCATCTATTGTTGTGGTGTTAGCTATGATGGTAATTTCTAACAATACAAGATCGGTCTACAGTGATTGTGTAATGCATGTACAGTAAACTGATAAAGGATTTATATCACATTCAGTAAATGAATCTGGAAACCTTATCAACTACTGGTCAGTTTACTCTTCATTTATATCTATATTAAAACCATGGAAAAATCCTGCAAAATGCTGCTATAGTTTGGGGGGTAGGGGGGGGGGGATATATCCCAATTTATTTTATTAATGTGTGGTGGAAGGGGTGCAACCCAATTAGAAGTAAGCGTGGTTTGCGACCCTGAACTCAGTGTATTTGATGATACTTATTCTATCCTTTCAATATTCTACGGTACTCAAATTGTAATTCAGGAATAAAACTGCGATTGAAAAGAAAAACATTGGTTAAGATTTATTGCCGTGTTGCTAAGTTGATTCAAGTTACAATTACATATTTACCTGATTAGGAAGCTGCAACACATTCACATCAAGCTTGCTCTGAGACTGTTGTGTATTACGTTTATCGCTGAAGTCTCTCTGAGGTCTCTAAAACGAGGCCATTATTTCGCTGAAAGTTGCATTTCCCTTTCAGCTAAATAATTGATCATCTTGATTGTGTGCATGACGGTTCGCTTAGATTAATTGCGACATAAAAGTGAGTTTATATTTACTGATATAGCTCTTTCGTTTTCTATTCTGTATAGGTTGCAAAGCAAAGCAAGTAGCCCTTGCCTGCCTTATCAAATTCTGCAATATCTTTCTTCTTCAAAAGCAGTTGATAATTCCGAGTGAGTGACAGTTTCGATGTTCGAAAGTTTAGAGCTCTTTCTTAAATACTGCTATACATCCTAAAGTTAATGATCCACGTCATTGTAAATAATTAATTGTTTTTAAGTGCCCTTAGTTTTCAGCTGAAGTTTTTAGACGTGTTTTACTTTCACAATTAAATAGAGAAATGAATGTTTCCCCAGAAGTCAGTTTTAGCGTCGACTCTAGTCCATTTTCTGTAGACCAAGGCTCGAAGGCGGGCTCTAGTTGGCTTGGACTTGGACTTGTCTCAGACGTGAATGCACTCGACTCGGACTTGAGACCGAATCCAGCCGGGTCCATCATTTCGTTCTTTCTTCCCCATTGCAAGAGGTCATATGTAGATTATGTTATTTGCACAAACCAGTATGGCTGGATATATCAAGTTGTATACCTATAGAAAACACCATTCTTATCCGAGAGGAGTGTTGTTTACCTACCTGCAGATCCTGCTCGTATAGGAACTCTTCCTTGGTCTGTACCGTGCGTGCACCAGTAGTATTAAAACTGATATGCACGTTGTTATGATGACCGCCAGTCTGTCCTCCCAACCAAACAGAGTTATAAGAATGGTCTTTGTAACTTAACGACTCAGTTCACAAAATTTCCTAATACCAGAATTTACTTTTGTAAGTGAGGCCGATCACGGTAAACGTAGAGTTGGGAAGGATACAAAAATATACTATCTACAACACTAGGAACCCTGCGTAACATTTATTTAATCAAAGTTCTTCCTTGTTACACCTCGTGGCCAACCCACAAGCCTTCTCCATCATCGAGCAAGGGATCGCCGACAGCTAACATGCATGAGTGAACATAAAGATTAACTATTGTTACAAAAATAAAGAGCATCATTCCTATATCGTCTTAGCATTTCGGATAAACAAATGAGGGATAAAGGTTGAGGGTGAGAGTAAACTTTAAAATTGAATACAGTCGTTTGTTATTCATTAAAAATATAGTGGGCCATCAGTCTTTATTATAAGATGTTACAATATTCTCCCCTTGGCAAAATAAATCCTCCTCGATTTATACATTTCCCTTACAAAACTACCTTATTTTCCTGAATAATAATATTGTCCTATTCTATTGCAACTTGACCACAAGTAACACGATACTATATATCATTTCTCCCCCCCCCCCCCAAATTTTCAAGTAATTAAGAACATCAAAACTACATACTAAAAATCACAAAATACACAAATATACAACTTCACAATTGAGAACACATTACTCCACTATTGCCTTACAATTATTTGATCCCTCTAAATACATAATCTCTTTATCGATGAATAATACTGCCAATCAGGCCGGTTGGGCCTCTTCACCTCCCTACCAGATCTTGTCTTATATGGAAGGGTAGTGGGGAATGAAATAATTGGAGGGTGTTTTTTGTGTGTGTTATGGATAGGGTCGGGTGGGAATGCTCTCTTATACAACCTTAGACAAATGGGGAATACTTTTAACTGCGATATATGATGCTAAAATATAATATAGAATGCAAAGGTATAGCTGAAATCAGTACCGGTACAAAAGGTAGCACATTGTTTAAATTCAACGATAGAGTCTTAGAGAATGTCGGATATTGTAAGAATTATTTCGGCAATATAATGGTCAACAAGTATCCAACTCTGCAAATAGCAAAAACGTTAGCTCGCTATCCCGCTGTTTCTTTGTGGCTAATAACGTTTATAACGACGTGCTAACTTTCGAACAATTATAGTAATGCATTTGCAATTGCACAATATGAAAGATGAATATGTTCGATATTATATCAATGTGCACAATATTTCACTAAATGCAGCTAGAATGAGTTAGCTGAATACTGCATAGGCAAATTAGTTTTGAATTGTTCGTCTCAGAGAGCTATTGAGAACTTGGATTAGCTGTATCTTTCGGTAATCAGTTCAGTTTTTTCTGCATGAATAATATGTTAACAAAAAAATGAAGCTAACAGTTTTATCGACATCAATAATCCAGTGCAGGCCAACGTTGTCCAGTGAATAGTCCAATTAAAAACAACAACAGCAAAATATCCAATACGAAAGATTTCAGGGTTCCTCTGGTCTAAAATTAACATTAGTATGAGGATGTGTTGGGTGATACGGGCTCCTACTCCGATCGGTGATGTGGTGATCCAGACTCCTGTCTCGATTGGTGATGATGTGATCCAAACTCCTTCCCCGATCGGTGACGAGGTGATCCGGACTCCTGTTCCGTCTAGTAGTAGAATCCGGTTATTCCATTTTCAACATGTATGCAACAAATATTATGCAGTATACCATGTTCCCAACAGTTGGAATATTATCATACATAACTAAATCCCAGGCAATCTTGGAATTCAAAATGGTGATCCCGTCTGTATAACAAACGGGTGGTCAAATAAATCCGTGAAATTAATGGTATCCTCCAATATGGCGTATAAGAGTTATCATTTCCGGGGAATGTCCAGATGTCTTTCAATAAACAACAGTTCAGGCCGTATCGCGGCAAATAATTTCTCTTGGCAGTGAATACCAATACCGGTATATTATATGTTGTCCATCTATGCCGTATTCCAAAAAGCACTTGTCAATTTCGTAGTACCATAGGTATCGAACAGTCTGCAGCGCCTAATACAACGATATAGGCCAAAACAATTACATGAATCAATTGCGTGTATTTAAATTTACTTGGTCAGGCTTCCTTTAACGATTTTTAAATAACTGTACAATAAAGTATTTCCCGTTTCTCTGAGGAGGGGTAACAACAATCAATTCGTTCATAAAAAATAAAATTCGCATTCGACCGGTTTAAATTCATGTTTTGACGTTTGGTTTAATACAGTAATCGTATATGTCAGGATTCCATTATAATATTATAACAGAGTTTTAGTATGTCTATGAGGTGAGTTTCTAACTGCTTAGGGTGGCAATGGCCATTTTGCTTGCACGTATGCAATAATAAAGTAACCGTGTCAGTTCCTTTGAAAATCGGTGTCCTCCGGCAAGAAGATGGCCAATAAGGGTTCGAAAAGCCTCCAAAAAGTAATAATAGTTGGTTGAAACACTGCTGCCACCACTGTAAGCGTGGCCCATCACGGTAAACGTAGAGTTCCGAAGGATACAAAAATATACTATGTACAACACTAGGAACCGTGCGTAACATATATTTAATCAAAGTTCTACCTTGTAACATCTCGTGGCCAACCTACAAGCCTTCTCCACCAGCGAGCAAGGGATCGCCGACAGCTAACATGCATGAGTAAACATAAAGATTAACTATTGTTACAAAAATAAAGGGCATCATTCCTATATCGTCTTAGCATTTCGGATATACAAATGAAGGATAAAGGTTAAGGGTGAGAGTTAACTTTACAATTGAATAAAGTCGTTTGTTATTTCATTAAAAATATAGTGGGCCATCAGTCTTTATTATAAGATGTTACACTTTTGTAGTTTTCTGAAAGAAGTAGCCCTGTACAGGGATATTTCCCATCAAGATGCTGAACATCGCCCCCCCCCCCCACCACCCACCAATTGGCTGCTGTAAAACAAAAACAAAAACACATCCGAATTTCCTTTATTCGGGTAGTATTAGGCTAACAAAATGCTACACCTTCCGGGACTTCACCACCTGGACCTCCACATTGGATTTGAAATACAAAACAATTTAAAAGCTTCAAGAGAACTGTTTGAAGGCACTGCAGCGTCCGGGCTTGGAATACCTCCCCACGGCACTTGCTTTAACAATGTCCAACAATGTCCAGGGGATTTCCCACTGTAACCCATACTGGTGCTTGGAAATACATTCCATAGAAATTGATTATCTCTCCCTTACATATATGTTGTGATCTAAGCTCACTACGAGAGAACAAGTAATACTGAAAACGGTTGGGTTTCAGTGGGCTTGCCACCTGAACTTCCATTAGGGCCATTCCAGAGAAATTAAGTGTTATTCCTCTTTCTGACGAATGAGACCCATCTACACGTGCTGCAGTCCTTGTCAATAACAGTGTACGTTGTAACTATAAAGAAAGTTGCCACTCTTAGTATTTTTTCGAAACGTTGTTCAGCTAGTCACTGTCATTCCCGGAATCGTTCGACGTATCCCTCTTGATAATGTGCGACGCTGAGTATATTACATTAAGGTTTTGTCACAATTTTCATGTGAACATTAAATATTCATCAGAAAAAACAAATATGGTTCACCGATTAAGCGTGGGAGTGGGTTGACGGTAGGACGTGGTCTGTAATCCCCTTAATTTCACCATGCGCACTTTATACAGGTGCGTGCTTACATTTAAAACATTGTTTGACCACCCAAACTGTTTGCTTGCCCCCACACCCCAATTCGATCCCCCACCTTGGGATTTCTGGTGTTGCCGAACTTAAACGTTACCCCTAATAAGTTACTAAGTATACAGAAACTGATTATTAAAGTTTTTAATAAATGTCAAACTCTTTACAGGATGTCGAGAATAACTTTTTTCCCCTTTGCTCTGTTAGATACATAACAAATTCTAACGAACCAACCATTGGTTCTTATCTTTAATTTTCTGCAACAAAAAGTTACATGATTGTGATCGGTGAGTACAATGATTGTTTTTGGTTTAAAATCTAAATATACATCGAAAAGTTAAAGTCCCAAACCAAAACCAAAAGTTCTGTCCCAACAGTAGAGTCAATATTTTGGATTGAATAAAACGTCTTCGAAAAGTAGCTGCACACTGCATGGATGATCAAGACCATCAAATTACTGATAGTTTAACTTCTGTTAACTTCACAAAAAGTGCACGGATTTGCTGCAAATGCTCATCCCCTGAGCTACATACACGATTACATCCCAAGTTTTCGGGTCAAGTGTAATATAGTTTAACGAACGTTGGATTGGGACAGGGGCATTTTGCATCCCAAAAGGCATCACCTTATACTAGTATAAACCGCCAGGAGTAACGAATGCGGAGACTTTCCTTGCACAGTGAGGTGATATATTCTGATTATCTTTCAACAAGTAAAATTTAGATAAACATTTCTCGTTGCCGATTTTATCAATACATTAACTCATCCTTAGAAAAGAATACCAGTCAATTCTAGTAACGTTTTTTTACTTTCTGATAATCGGTACAAGAATATAAAGCTTCCATTGGGTTTTGATACCTAAATGCATTGGGAAGAGCACTCATTGTCTCTTCGTTCATTAATGTCGTGTTCCAACAAATATCTTCAACTTCTTTACGTAAATGCTTCAATTTAATATGATTGTATGTTTCTGTATGGATGTTGTTTTGTACGTGCCGCATCACTAAAGTCAACATCATTACGTATCAAAATAGTCTGGGTTGCTTTGTTAGGAAATGTATGTGACTATCTATGCGTAAAGTGTCTTAGTTTTTAATACTTGGCGGGGATTAGAGATATCACTACCGGTTAAAGCTTTGAGAATAGTTCAACATCAATCTAGGTGGAACAAACAGATGCAAGATATTGTTAGCCACTCTTCGGCACTCCTTGATGCTGGCAGAGATATGGGAAGCGCAAACAAGCAACCCATTAATCGGATATGCATTACATGAGCGATAATCACGAGCAACTGCCTTACATTATTTTTTTATTTTGATGCTACGATTGCTGTTTATGCAGCTGATATTGATGCGATGCTTTTTTTTTTGGGGGGGTTCCTATGCAACAACGATAAGTCATTGCCCATTTTGCGTTCCCAAAAAATATATTTTCGATTCGGCTTAAATTGTTATTAATAAAAGCGTTGGTATAAAGACTACTGTGTGTTATTTGAAGACAAGATCAAACATAGGGATATAAGTTCTGATAGTTTATATTGTCTAACGTTGGTATATAACAATATCTCAGCTAAGCTTGCTAATACTTCTACCATACTTTTACTTTAAGTTTCATGTTAATCAAATTGAACTAATTGTTTATAACAAACAATGTAACAGCGTTTTGAATGTTATTGTTATAAATGTAACCTATACCTATTGATAAAATGAAGATGTATATCATTGAGGTTCAGACACGTTATATAACGGTTGGGTATCTTTCGTGGAAATAAAGAATGCATTTCGCTGTAGATCAGCGACATGGTGATACACATCAAATCGATTAATAATTTCCAACACCCCGCCCCACAGAAGATGAAGTTTCACTGGATTCCAGTTTGGTCCACTCAATACGAGTAAAAATTAGACAAACCAACTGGCATTTAATTCCTCATGCCATGCTCGAGACGAAAAAGACGTGTTTGTACAAAACCATCTTGTTATCGTTTAAACTTGGACTGAAACTATCTTCTTGAAAATTTATGTATCAAATTATCAGTAATCGAAATTTGAGTGTTTGCAAACACATGATATCTTTATGGAACGCCACCAAAACGAGAATTTGACTGAAAAATATTCCAAAACGAAATATCTCTGTTAAAGCGCATGCAAAGTATATCAACTGTTTGCTTTCCATATCACTGTGAATAACAAATTCAAAAGCCGTTGAACATTTATGTCAAATTGACATCCGCCATTATCTACCATAAGAATATATACACGTGCGATAGTGCAGCAAAACATGTTAGTTAATTTCAAACTATTTACAATGAATATTAGACAATATTCTATATTCAGATTACGGTCAATTATACAAACATGAAAAGTTAAAATGCACACTTCACTCCAGGGAAACTTCCACGGACAGATTTGGAAATAATGTACCTTTCTCAGGCAATTTCAATCTGTTTTCTACATTTGATATTAAAATGCCATCATCAGGAAATATATTTTTTTTCACGTCAACTAACGTAAATCTGATATTATAAAATACATTATGTTTTGTGTGTTATCAAATAGTATTAGGTGCTACATGTACTACAGAACTATTTGTGCAAACCATATATTATTCAACAGTTTCCGACGTGATTAAAACACAGTACATAAACGAGATATGATTGCTAAATCATATCTGCTTTTAAAAGCTCCACGAGAGGTATCTTCCATGGTGCAGTATGTCAGTCACTCTTACGCATAAATGAGGCTCGCAGTCTTCTGATTGACACAACGACGAAGGAAATTATTCCGATATGCTTGATATGTACAACGATTGTCACAAGCAACTCTCCTGTACAGGAACAAATATATAGAAAATACATTTAATGATATCTTCGTCATAAATCTAAGACGTTAACACATCAGCATATCTTCATCAATTTAAGGGATATCTAGTACTGATATATTAAGTACGGTGAATTCAGTATGTGAATGCTCTGAAAACTGCACGAATATGACTTCCAATATACTCCAAGATAAGTTGTGAACTTAAATATCAGAATCATAATTGTGCCCCTCACTGTTTCGTGTACATTATTATTTGTACCAGAACATGATACCACGTCCTTGGAGAAAGTTAACAAACCGCCCCCCCCCCCCGTCGTTAGTTACCAATAAACATAACATTGTCTTTAGGCGAGTGTCGTGTGGGCATCCGTATCGTGCTAAAACTACGCAATAATGACGTGTAAACAAAGGTTCGTGACCATGAGTTTGGTGTACAACATAGGGTTATGTTTTTATATTGGGTTGTATATCTTGCATGTTGGAAACATGTTTCACACTGTAAAAATTGGTCTACATTTGCCAACCTATCAAATGCATTGTTGGCAGTTGTACAGCTGACACCATGTATTAAGCAATCCAAATTGTATTCATGAAGAAGTGTTCATTAATATAGAATTTCAACACACCAATACATAAACATCACCAAAACTAATACTTCAGTCATATATACAAATATTGATTTCTCGACAGTTCGAACGTTTGTCGGTATATAAAGGAGCACATCCCTTCGTGGTTGCTAGAATGTTGTCTTTATGACGGCAATAAAAGTCTCGAAATTACGGAAGTACCGATTTGCATTTTTTTTTTGCATTATGTAGTCATGATGAGATTCCTTATATGTTGAACCAGTGAGCAGTAGCAACACTCATGACGTCACAAACAGCTAAACTACCATTTTCGTATTGACTATGAAAAAGAAAGCAATATATATTTGCTGCCTTATTGAGCACTAACAGTTGCTACTATTTCCATTTTCCATATTATCCATATTTCCATCAAGTTCCATCCCATCATTTGTCATATGCAATGTACCATTCGCAAAAGTTAGTCTACGAGCCCACTACTTATGAAATATACAAAAATATACAAATATACAAATTTTGCCTCTTACCAGCAATGATCACCAAAACAATGACGTTAAGTATCACAAGGATCACTGAAATTGAGTCGTCATGTTCATCTGGGAACTCGTTTGCGGCAACAATGACGTTGATGAAAATAACTGTCAGGGAAAACATCTGAAATGATTAATAGTAATGATAAATAGTAAATCCGATTTTGCTTGAATGTTATGATATCAAGACGCAGTACCTCTATATTATGTGTAGCTTAGAAAGTCCACCTACCTGTAGACCCTGCTCGTAGGAACTCTTCATTGGTCTGTACCTTGCGTGCAACAGGAGGAATAAAACTGATATGCACGTTGTTATGATGACCGTCAGTCTGTCCTCCCAACCAAACAGAGTAATAAGAAGTGTCTGTGTAACTTTACGACTCAGTTCCACGATTTCCCAATACCAGAATTTAGTTTTGTAGTTTTCTGAGAGAAAGTTAAGCCATGGGGGAGGAGGAGTCGTCGTCGGGGGGTTAATAGCACTGTTGATGTTTAAGGAAGCAGTTGTGCTGTCATCGTTGCCATAGGAAGGATCATCGGTACCACATGATTCGTCAGTACTAGAACGCAAATGATATTTACAGAGCACCATGAGAAGCCCCGCTGGAAATGCAATAACATAAGCAGCGGTAAGAATAAACGCAGAAATATGGTATGCCCGTAGCCCTGTACAGTCGACGTCAAAATCAGACCGGAGACGTGTGATGTTGTATGTCTTATCATGGTTTAAAGGGAATGTTTTACACGATAACGGGTAAAGGCTAAAGATGACGGAACACACTGGTGGATAAATCACGAACCATAAAACGATTACACATGCAAAAAAACAAGCTTTCAGGTTTTCAAAGTGGGATCGAAGAGATAAACGGAAAGCGAGCGTGAATCTTATATAGACATATAGCTTCTTCGCTTGATAATATAAGAAGGGGATCAGAACTATGACTAACGGTGACATCGCCCCGATTATGAATTGTATTTTGGGGTTAAGGTCAAGTTTATCATCAATGCATCTCGGTCGAACAAACAGCCGCACGATGTTAATTTCAAAGGCTGAGATCAATTTCCCCATGATAACTAATGGCCCGGTCCAATTGACGTCATGTAAAGATATGAATATCTCTCCAATAACTTGATAGAATCCTAGCAATATCTTTACTCTAGCAATCAGAACATCAATGAATGATCTCGTATCTATTTCTTTTTCAGTTTTGCGCTTAATTTGCCACGATAACAAGAAACAGATTAAACCACATACAAAGAAGAAAACGAAACTTTCTATGATAAGAATGGCTTCGCTTGGACAAGGGACACACGAGGTCAGGACAGAATAGAATCTAGGTTCACAGTTGGTACACAACCATCCTGTGTAACCCTTGGCGCAGTTCCCAGTGATACTATCATTGTTGTTGGGACAACTGTCAGTGCGAGGACATTCAAATATGCGCGGCATTTCCCCTGTGTAATTTGTGTGTGTGGCCACAGAGTCATTATCCACCTGCAAATTGTCTACAAACTTTTTGTAGTCAGTAAGGTTTGCGTTAGGAATCTTCCAGTCCCACATGTACCCTGGAAGAAGAGTTTGGAATTCCTGCTTGCAGTCTAGTCCTTCTTCGAGACAAATAAAGCAAGGTCCGTATCGATCCTGGCGCGCGTAATTTTTTTTACAGTAACAGGCACGATAGCCAGCAGCAATAGACTGATTCGTTCCCTCTGGACAAACTTCACAATCTTTTGCTGAAATACCGTGTCCTGCTTTGACATAAGTCCCTTCGTTGCATAATTTGCATGCTATTTTCCAATTTGGCTGGGATGGTTTTGTTTGGGCTATTTCATCCTGAAAAAATCCACCTGAATTTTGGTAAAAACAAGAAGAAGAAAAAACAATAAATATTCTCAATATTTACAATATTTACAATTTAAATCATTTTACTGTTTCTCAAAATCACATAGGATATGTAAGGTAAGAAGGGAAACCACATCGCATCTGCCTTTACAGTCATGCCCAACTTTACCTTGCTACATTGAATAATTAGTTTTATTACCAATTTGAATAACGTACATACAAAAAAAAAAACAATGTTTTTCTGCCACATACCCATTAGCATTAACTAATACTGATAGAGAATTATAACGTTGGTTGACTGAGATTGGAAGTGCTTTAATTGGTTTCTATATTTCTATGATGTGGTGATGTTAAATGAGATTCTGTGTATTCCACTGTTTCCTTACCCACAGGACAGGAGTGACAGCCACCTAGTATCGTATCACCATAGGTACCTGCTTCACATGGTTTGCAAGAATAACCATCGATGATCTGAATCTTGGTGCAGTTGAAACCATCGACTTTAAGAGCATTGGCAATGACATGGCTCCGAGTTATAGATGGTAATGACAAAGGATTCACACATTGACTGTTGACATATATAGTGAAAAGCAATAATCAGTAGCCTACTCAAAATCATCAAATTATGATGCATATGTTTTCATTTTCCATATGCATTTATGAAAAAGTTAAAATGTTCACAGCCAATTTATGCGGATAACGGCAGGCTTTCATAGTAATTTCAAACGTAATTGTGGATATTGGGAATGTAGTAGAAGAAAAGAAAAATGTAAATATTTATAATCATGTTAGAGTGACATTTTTTCTTTTACTAAGACCATTGTGGCATTTGGTATGATATAAAATTTAAAATACATAAAAACATTAATAACCTTCTCTGATTAAGAAAACTTTGGTTAGCGCTAAATATCAGTGATATCATTATGTTTTCTAAAACTCGTTTAATGGAATAACTTAACTAACATTTGTATTTGAACTGAAAACGCTAATAAGAGCTAGTCATCCTGTGTGCGTCTATGTATTTCCTTATGTTTGTATAAATCCAAGAAGCTAAATAAGGAATTACAGAACCTGAATTGATTGTTGATGCAATCTTTTGACATATTCTCTCATCAGAGCAATTTTTATAAATTTCTCCTCTTTTTCTTTGTCTGGATTCCTCTGGATAAGACTTGTGACATACACCCCACGTCAGGTTAATATAGATCCATAACTCAGTTCTAGGTCAAATGCATGGCTTAGTACTTACATTTTATCATGGTTTGTGTTTATCGGTAGAGAAAACAAGGAATCGCAATTGAGGTATCTGTTGAGGAAAGGATTATAAATATAAACTATGACAACCATTTATACCATACTCAAACTGCATGAAGTTTCAACTCTGTATGGTAAGAGGAATATGCTGCAACCTGTCTTAACGTCAT
>KN889281.1:4191-15926 GCA_000934455.1 Apostichopus parvimensis | reverse complement strand
CCCCTCCCTCCCCATCTCCGTCGTCAGTCTAGAAAAGAAAACGTTCAGTAGTTCTTCGTGAGAATTCCCCCGGACCTCCCCCATCCCTTCCCCATATCCACACCCTCTACTTTATAAACTGCTGGATGCATCCGTGATATTGTGTGAGTTAAAAACATGCAGTCTTTGAGTTACTCGTTTGAATAATATTCTTCAAAATCGGTAATTTTGGCTTAGATATTAGACAACGAAGTGACTATATTTTTGGGTACAAAACGGCTGAAAAGCGAAATATTCATTTCTTGAATTTGTGCCGTTTGCCAGGGCATGATTTTTGTGTTCAATGACAGTTGATAATTATGAAGTCACTCGTGCTGAACGAATGTGAGTAGGCCTATACAGACTGCATAAATGCGTCCAGTCAGGAAACGAAACCTGGCATGATTTAGACGTCAGGGGATTTGGCAATATCCTGTTTTTGTTTTAAACATATATTAGGCTACAACGAAATAAAAATTTAACCACTTTTTTTTCTTGAAAATGTTAATCAGTCAAAGAAGTGACGAGAAATTGCTTTAATATAAACTAATCAATAGTGTCCAAGGCTTAAATCAAACTGGGGTAGGTATAGGGTTGATGCAGCGAATTGAAACTATACAAGAATGTTGTATAATGTTTCAATCCTAGGACGTTAAAAGGTGGTGCTAACAACAAGTGAGTCGACTTGAAAAGTTACTGACGAATTTAGAGATCGTTTAACGGCAGGTTTGTGTCACATGAAATGGTAAAAAAAACTTTCTTATTTCACCGCGCAAACCCCGGCTTAATAACTTTCCCCTAGATTAAAAATTCATTTTTGAGAGTTGTATAGACCAAAGCGATATGCTATAGCTCAATTTACGGAGAAGACGATTTAACCCTTTCCACGAAAAAAAAAACACAACATGTAAATGAAAAACAAAGGAAGAGAAAACACTTCTACTTAACCATTTTCATCAACACTTGTTCTTTCTACTTACCCACTTCCATCAACAATTGTTCTTTCTACTTACCCACTTTCATCAACACTTGTTCCTTCTACTTACCCACTTTCATCAACACTTGTTCTTTCCACTTACCCACTTTCATCAACAATTGTTCTTTCTACTTACCCACTTCAATCAACAATTGTTCTTTCCACTTACCCACTTTCATCAACCCTTGTTCTTTCTACTTACCCACTTTCATCAACACTTGTTCTTTCCACTTACCCACTTACATCAACACTTGTTCTTTCCACTAACCCACTTTCATCAACACTTGTTCTTTCTACTTACCCACTTTCATCAATACTTGTTCTTTCTACCTACCCACTTCCATCAACCCTTGTTCTTTCCACTTACCCACTTTCATCAATAATTGTTCTTTTTACTTACCCACTTTCATCAAGCCTCCTCAAATCAAGTCATTGATATGATTAGAATACGTAAATATATCAAAAGAAATACCCTTCAACTATCCATCTAACGATAATTAAACTGTGAAATATGTCAATGTACAGCGATGGAAGCAACAAACAGACGGCAATGTGTGTAACAATGTATCAATTTCTCATACAAATGTCCAATACCTGCTTCAGTATTCTGATTGATCAGAAAGAATAAGGTAAATGTTCATATAAAATATCTAAAGGCAAAGGACTAAGAAAGCATCACCTAATTTGAACATAAAACCAAAAAATACAGTTCACAAAAATTCGGAAAATAAGAAGACAGTTGCAATACATTATTATTTGCAAAACATCCAGACTCACAAGATATCACGCAGTCAATAGGCCTACATATTGAAACATGCTGAACTCGTTCTGAATGACATCAAATCACTTAGGCCTATATAAATAAGACTTGTTCAAGCAATTATGATTTATATATAGTTTTTCTAGCGCGAAGAACAAAGTAAATAATATTTACTAAAATGTTGAGTTGACTATAGACTGCCATGCAGGTTTAAATGAAACATTTCCTCTCAATTTGAATTCCAGCTGACTGACTTCTTCAGCTCTAGGCCTGTATATACCTAATGCTTACTTTTAGTTTTAAACCAATTATATATAATTAAACTATGTCAAGAGGAAGGCACATGCATGGCTAGATATTTAAGGACTAAGGTGTCATTTGTTACACCCTGATTCACAGAAATCCCATCACGTTTTTATACAACAAATAAATTAGGACGGGCGGGCGGGCGGGTTGTTGTTCACATTGTCGTGAAGCTAAGACGATCATTATAGGTAAACAATGTTGTTGAAGCAGACAACTATCACAGACAAATGTTCCACAATTCACTATTGCATTACAAGTCAGTTACAAGATTGGAAAGGTTAGGCCTATAGGCGTGGGCAACTTTTATTGGAAGAGTCACAGGTTGCAGCCATGAACAAACAGGAACTTTTAAATTTTTTAAAGGGAAGTAAGTGGGTGTCTACTCATGATGCCTTCATGATTAACTTACTCCTACTATATCTATATATATATCTAAGAAACAAAGCATTATTTTTGGAGGGGCACGCAGACATATATTATCATGTGGGTGGCTTGTTTCCCCCCTCCCCCACCCGTGGATACGCCCTGAATCACAAACCAACATGTATTCCCTAAACATCTAGCTCTGTGTCAACTAACACTACAAAGAAACAGTTTAATAATCAGAAGTTGCAAAGGGGACTGATTTCTCCGTTCACCTATATTCTCAATTAGACTAATAATAGACTAGATACATGCTTTGTCTTTCTTGGCGGATTTCTTTTTCTTTTTCTTGGACCATACAGACGATTAGTTAGATTAAATTGTTACCTTATGCTTCCTTCTCAAGACTCAAGTTTCTTTTATCTGCCGACATTTCTTGGAGTTGGACGGCGGGTTCGTATATATTATCTGGGAGGGGGCGTTTTCTTTAAAGAATGTATACGTATTTCGCCCACTCCGGATGTACAATGCACGACGAAATCAACAGTTATAGATTGCTTCTCTCTCAAGTGGTAGTGTTTTCCAGTTATTTCATTCATTTTCGTTTTGATATAACTCCCTCTTAATGTTGGTAGAAAATTGTCACTCAGTCAATTCAGCGGTCCAACTACTTAAGCTGCTGTGTCTATACTTAACAGCTAGTCGGTACATAAAAAGGGCATTCTTGTAACATCTTTTCGTTGGATGTATCGTTCATTTTTGCGATTTCTCCACAGTTGTGTTCACTATGGCATGCTCTCGTTGCAAAAATCTGACGCAAAGATTTATCAGAACGGACATAACTATTCTAAGAACAACTACGGAGTTAATAGTCCAGCGATGCGCAAGCATTTGTCAACCACGATCCTGTTTGGATTCTCTATCGATACTTAATGCATCTCTATGCATCTCCACCTTGACTTTATTCAGATATCGCTGGAAGCAGTTTCACCTCTTTGAAATCAAATAAACTGCAGAGTTAGTTTGTTCTTGTCTTAACATTATTTCGCGCCAATAGTTTTCTGTAGATTTAAAAGCAAAAAGAAGAGCTGAGTTTGTCGAACGGCAAGGTTATTACGACTAGATCAGATGGTTGAGAAATTAATAACATGACGGATGATATGAGATAATTCCTTAAGAAAGATCGAGCTAAATATGGTCAAATATAAATTCAATCGATACAATTTGGCGTGCTATAGAAACATTTACTTTTAGAGAGGAAACTGTATCCTACTGCATTTGTATAAAGTCATGTTGTGTTATTGTTTAACCCACCATTCTATAAGGTTAAAAGTTCGCTTTATTCATGTTTACACAAACAGCAGAATCATTGAAGCAAAATCAAACCCAAACAATTCTTATTGAATACCACTGTACTTTTGACTGAAACCTTCAAATTTAAAAGGTTGAAAATAAGATATTAACATTCATATGATGTGTGACATTATAAGAGAATATAGTTTAATTTAGTATTAAAAATGCCACAATGAGCTGATTGGAAACCCGATCTATGTTATTATTGTACATATGAAATGCAGACGTTATAGGTTAAACGAAGATGTTTGGAGAAGAAGAGACACTGAAAACCATATAAGCAAACCCCATTATAGCAAACTAGAAATACCTTATCCACGGAGTTTCCGCACAACAACACTGCAATGCAGAAGATTTGAATTGGTAAAGAGAATTTGGTTCCTGCTCTTGGACCTGGGGACCCTGAGATTGTGGTGTCTTTTAACCGCTACATCACAACTTCTGCACCATTAAGTTATACCCTGCCCCCCCCCCCCGCTCCCCCAATAATGACAGTTGTACCACATCTCACCATTTTCACTGAAACTTCTATTTTTAGACAGGAGAGGTAGGGGTGGGGTGGGATGGGGTAGGGGAGACCATAACACAAGAATGCAATTATCCAAATTAAGATATTCTTCAAGATATTTTGTTACCAAGTGAATGTTACCAAGTGAATGCTACCAAATGAGTGCTACCAAGTGAATAATACTACCAAGTGAATGCTGGCAAGTGAATGATACCAAGTGAATGCTACCCAAGTGAAAGCTGCCGGGTGAATGCTACTAAGTGCATGCTACCAAGTGACGTGAATAATACCAAGTTAATGCTACCAAGTGAATGCTACCAAGGGAATACTACCAAGTGAATTCTGCGAAGTGAATGCTACCCAAGTGAATGCTACCAAGTGAATGCAATGCTACCAAGTGTATGATATGCTACCAAGTGAATACTACCAAGTGAATGCTGCTAAGTGAATGCTGCCAAGTGAATGCCACAAAGTGAATAATACTACCAAGTGAATGCTGCCAAGTGAATGCTACCAAGTGCATGCTACCAAGTGAATGATATCACGTAAATGAGACCAAGTGAATGCTACCAAATGAATGCTACCAAGTAAGGAAGTAATGAATTTGATTCAATCCTCAACATTTCGTCGAACGGATACTTTTAAAAGAAATATAAAAGACATGTTAACAATTTTGGACTTTTGCTTCACTAATTTAAATGGAACTTAAGTAAACAAACAAATGGGGTATACTTTGTTATGGGATTTTAATATGGACTATAACATTGAAATATTTATCAATTTCAACTCGAAACCTGCTCTCAGAAAATTATAATGAGAAAGTGCCTTTCTGTTGAAACACAAAAATAGTTATTCAACGGTGTCGTGTAGTGGAAACAAATATTCCAATACTGGAATTTGTGAAAACAGAATGCACAAGCAGCTCTCTTTTTCGGGTAATTCTGAAGAAGCGATTTTGTGGTTCGCATCCTCAAATTAAAGTAGTATGTCCCACTGTCATTCGTAATTTGTGGTAGCCTCCACCCCGCCCCCACCCCACCCTTCCCGTCCATCCGATTGCACCCTCTTCTGGATAAGGTTGAACTAAGTCTATGAAGGGGTAGATCTATCGTAATTTTTGTTTTGATATTACTTTACTTTCTCAAGCATTTTATATCATTGCAACATAACTTACCGAGAGAGAAATTATGCTGTCACATTAAACTGCTTAAAATAGGTGACACGTGGACAAATAAGCATTATATGTCGCATACAAAATTACACGACAGTCAGAGGCGTCGAGGCTTAGGTTGGGTCCAGGGGATAAGTTTGTCACCCATGTTATTCCAACACCCTCAGTATGTTCCCAGGACCAACAAATTGACCCCGGGTTGTACTTACCTGATTCTCCCTCCACCCCCCCCCCTTCCTCCCCAACCACCTCTCTGCAAGCCTGATTACACTTCAACATTACATTGTCTTATACCACGTATCTCGTTATCACCCCCAAAAAAGAAGCATTTACAAACGGTATTCCAACAAGATGTCGCTTTTGGAGACAACTAAGTGGAGAGAGCTTTATTCTGATCAAAAAGCGATGATCATCAAATTTTGCTCTTTGCTCTAAACCATTGTTATTCATCAATGAAAAAAAGAATTTCAGTGTCTGAAAAATTGAATAAATTCCCTGTTTGAAAGATTTTGACCATTTTCGTCGTTCTCAAATTGCGAATTCTGGCTGTTTGGAGATGTTTCTTGATCCTAGGCTACAGCAATCCGTCTCCGTGACTTGTCTATTAAGTCTTTGAGATACTACAGAAAGAAAGCAACAGTGTTTACTTTTTATTTTATTTTTTTATCACAAGAGACTCACATCTTTGGGCTTATACTAAATCTCAATTCTATCATCTATCATGAACAAGTTTGATGCCTACATTTAAATATAATAATATAGTTTGTTACCTATATAAGCTCGATTCATTTTCACCGGGCTACATAAAATCTCACACGTTTTTATACTTAGTGAGTGCTTTGCTTATATGCTTTAACATAACGATAAATACTAAACCTAAATATTATATAACCCATGAAAATGTCAACACATCTCTCGTTTCAAGCCCCCCCCCCCCCCCCCCATCACCCCACTTCATTCGCAGTGCATAGATCATATAGTCATAACCCTCAATTGCAGTGTTTAATTCTTTGTGGATTTTTTTGTGTTTTTTTTGGCAATATGCGCTTTAAAGTAACGCAATATTAAGTTCGTGACAAGAAATTATATTTCAATTGAAACAGCAAACATGAAATTTCATAAGCCGATTAATTCTTCATAAATTCAGGTTATTGCGTGCATGCATGCATTATTCACTTCGAAGTTGATGGGCCTGTTTTTTACTTTGAATTAAAGAATAATTAGTATAATACGTTGCAGCACTTTTTAATAAGGGGGGAAGGGAGCTTGATTGACTCGGTCTTAGTTTTTCCAAAGTACAATCTATAATGAATCAGACATTAATGTATTGTAATGTATCAGAATTATTGAATAGGAGACCATTAGTCAGACTTTGAAAGAATGATAAACGTGACCATCACATACACAATAATGTGGAACGACATCCACAAGTCTGTCACATTAAATTTGTTTGAATTCGTATGTGTTTGTATTTCTCTATACTGACTAATACTTAACAGTTAGTTTGCTGATTTATATTGTTAATGAATTTAAAGAGATAGTGAAAGGAAACCAAAATTGCTACAAAAGGTTCCCGTTTTCAAATTATAGAATACACGAAGATTAATTCCCACCCTTCTCAAACACTCTGCATGTTTTTTTGCTAAGGACGCCCATGAACTTGTATAATCATAGTGAATAGTGCAAACAGAAATTTGTCAGTTCAGTGGATTACTTTTCAATATGCCAAAATTTCGAAGTTTTCACCAATAAATACATAGATACCATGTAGTGGGAAAATCGTGTCGGGTATAGCCGCTAGATCAACGAAAAAACCTTTTAAAACTACGTCAGCTGAAATTGCTGATTGTTGACGAAAACAAAATGCACTGCGGAAATATCAATGGGAATTAACATTTTTTGGTATTTTTGTGAACCCATTATCTACATTATGAAGAAGAATAACTAAGAACCGTCTGTGACAAGAAGAAAAAGATTTTTTATTTCCAATAACAAAATAATAAAACAAGGATTATAGAATCTCAGTGTATATTAATTGGTATTTTTAATGGATATATAATAGTGCGCGCTTTCATAAAAAAAGTGCAATAGTACTATATCTACATATATTCATCCACCTATGAGAAAATCTCTTCATATATATAACAAAGTGAAGGAGCTTATTTTTCTCTATAACTGCCACACTCTTTCAATATCAAGGCAGAAAATGCTGTGCATTGATAGATATTACGCAAATGATGAAATTGACGAGATTTCAGATGAAATGAGACGATTTGATAGTTCAACGCAAGATGATTGATGACAAGGTATCGGTATTAGCGACAGTACTCCCATCTTCAGGTGTCTTGACTGTCAATATTACTCGCTCAAATTTGTAAAAAGACTCAAAGCTATTTTAAATGAGGCACAACGTCCCAAACTTGCACAGGACAGAGATGTAGTCGGTGGCGGCGACGGCGGCGCAAAGGGTAAAGTCTAAATCAAATCAACGAAAATGGAAGCGAATGAAAGGAAAAAGAAAGCCTGTCAAATTCACTCGGAAATGAATTTGCAATGAAGACCAATCAGAAGAAGAGCACTCGTTGGTGAAGAGAAAGGGTCAATAGTGCTACGTCAAAAGTAAGGAGTATCAAATTAAGGATACTCATGTACAACCATGATGAAGTAATTAATCCTCTCAACGTATCAGATAGACGTTATATACTTTGCTTGGAGCGTCTATCCAGAAGTTGTATAAAACAATAAAAGAGATTTTGTTGTTTCCTTTAAAAGGGCAGAGAGGACGATCGGCCTTGATGAGAATTCATTTTACAGTATACTCTGTTATTACTTTAGTTCAAAGAAACGTGTAGGCTAAAATACTTGCGAACTACCGTGTACTAATTAACGTTAGTGATAGTTACGGCTTTCACGATAGTATAGGAATAAAACTCAGCACGATAGGATGATTATAAGTTGTTGCTTGAAATCCTTGAATGTAACACAGGTAAAAACAATGTTTAAAAACCGCGGAAAGCACAATTGGTTTCTGTTGAATAACATTGTGGCTATAGGTATATGACATCAGAATAACATATAATAAGGTATATCATTAAGTTGCATATACGAGGATCGGTCGGAACTTTGGTATTGTTAAAAAAAAGGTTACTGCTAATTATCACTTTTTGTAGCTCCACTTGGGGCGAGAGAAACATGGGTTGTACATTGCTATGGTTTCTTGAACGAATCTTGTGCGACTGAATGGAATATATATGCTGTAGGAACGTGGCACTGTGCACACATGCATGGAACATTCGGTAACTATAGCTACCGTGAGTTCTTTACAAGCTGTGTTCTAATTTCTATATGATATATTATGAGAATCAGCCCCGGCCGGGTAAAAGCTTAATCTTTTGATGATTTTGTCAAGAAGAAATATTTTCCTGTCTAACAACAATAAAGATATACCCTCTGGAATACCACATATATACATTGGTATCACTATGGTTGTGTTTAAGTAATATAGAACTGTGCGTATTCAGGCCCGTAACCGGAGAATTTCCTTTGCGGGAAGGAGGGGAGGGGAGGGGGGCACAACATTTGGCTGACCTCCGTTCTGAGGAAGGATCTGAGGGGAGGGGAACTGTGTACCGGTAAAGGGGGTTAGATACAAAATGGTGCTATCATTTTAGCAACATTTGTGTAGTATACAACTTTAAATGTTGCATGTGCTGCATACGACTTTGGGTGAGTGAATTATAAAATGTTAGCCATTTGAAACAAAGTTTGGAGTGGGAGTGGGAAGACTGAAGATTAGGCGGATGCCCCACCTCCACCCTACAGCGGTTACGGCCTTTAATGTATTAACGAGGTCAAACATGTTCAAATGTATAATATAATATGTGTATAGTAACACTTTGACTAAAGTGTAAATCACTGCAAGAAACAAAACAAAATCTTTTGCTTTTTTATGGCAGTCACCGTCACCAACGAAAATTTCTGTGGGAACACTCCCCCCCCCCCCTCCCGATGGCTACGCCACTGTACATATACCGTCAGAAAATATACGTCGAGTATTATTGATTTCACCGGCTAAAGTTCCTCTGTTGTGGATGGGTGGTGTTCCTCAAGAAATACTCCAATCGGTACTAATGTCATTTCACGTGTCTCTATAACATTTCGAGTTGAGTATACTTTGCTGTGCTCAGTAAGCATCGCAGACCGCCGTTCATACAGAAACTAGGTCAGGTAATCATTAGATAACGTGTCATCCAGTTACGGAGTATTAATGCTATAGGTATAGATAGGCTACTAGAAACTAGAACTACTTTCGGGCTCATTTATTGCGATCAGTAGAAAGTTACCGTCTATATTAAATGCATTTTAGAACTGAAATTGATTGATGATACTCGTTAGATAAAAGACAGAATTACACACTAAAGCGTTCAAAAACGCACCTGTCTTTTTACACGGTCGTATAGTACGGTAGGTGTATATGAAACCGAGTCTGTGTTTAAGCTCACCGAATATAAACATGTGTATAGAGTTCTCACGGTGTATGTGCAGTCGGCTGATATAGATGAGCGGACAGTGACCTAAACAATGAAGATTAGACTGTGATGATGCATTTTGAAAATCAATGTAAACCCCTTCTTTTCGCCCCATTTTCTTGTTTCTTTTATCAAATTATATGTTTCCGACGTCGATTTCGTCGGCTTCAAACTTTGGCTACTGATACATCAATTAACCCGGCGCGAAGAAACGTGTAACGTTGTGTAAACTCATGCTATGACATTAAGTGGAAGTTTTCTACATGGATGTCACTTTCGACCTATGTCCTTTTGACCCAACAAGGGGCCTTGAATGGGCCAAGAATATTGTGTTCCGTCACGATCGAATGTTTTTTGAACATCATATTTCCCTATCTAGTGGTTTCATATACTAACCTTTAATTCTGTAAAAAAAAAAAAAAAACTTTAAAAAAAACTATATGTTTGTCCTAAGCCGTCGGTAAGATGGTCGCGTTAGGATAATTGCACGTTATTCAGTTTTGACCATAAATAACTGATCAATTGTCCCTTGGTTCCTATAATCATATCAAGTATAGGCATAAATCATCAACATTTGGACCGTCCTTGAAAACCTTATGATCAAATCCACTGCCGCAGATAAAATCAACATCAAGGCCCCGTCATCTCGAATGGTTACGCAATATATTATATGCATCACTAACACCGCATACATTGAACCATCATAAAGTGCCTATCATTACCATCCTCACACAGCAGTGGCCGCTCTCAAGTCGCCCCCGCGGAGGGAAAAGTTTTACAACCGGCCCGGGAAGCAAAAGACATAATTTGCACTGTGGATCCTTAAAGCATTACGCTTGAGCAAACAAACCGTGCACGGGCACTCCTGTACATTGTTAAAGGGATTGAAGACTCGCCCCAAACAGCGTGCCGCCATCTTTAAAAAGTTAACTTTCCGTTGCTTGCAAGTGAAGTTTTTCTCTTGTCGCTACAAAATGCAGACAGTATAATGAAACGTGATACCTTGTTATCTTTAGCTGGACCTGAGATGTCCATCGCTGTATCGTTTGTACACAGTGTTGTGGGTATTGACCGTAGCTGTATATATGTACTGTCTGTATAGTGTCTAATTACCGACGGTAGCAAGCTGTGTGTACATTTTCTGGGATCGATGGTGGTGTCTAACACTTGTTACACCTCATTCGAAACTAGGTCAGATTACCGGCATTAGACGTTTTTCTTTGCGCGAGTCTTCACACCCTTTAAGCCTATGCGTTAAATCATATTTTGGTTCTTTGCGGACCTCTGATCCATTCGAGAGAAGCGTACGTTGTACAGTCACACAGTATACCTTAGTGCAAGACAGAACTTTTTCTCTTTTTAATGTCGACACCTGGAGCTAGCATTTTGGGGCCCACCATTTTCCAGCGGAAAGTTAGTGGTTCTGTATATACCGCCATATAGGTGAAGATTCTTCTGAAGAACTGAGCATAATTTGGGTGCTGGGTCCTTCTATAAGTGTCCTGAGAACATGTTTCTCTTCCCTTTGAAAGGATAATCAATCATCCATCTTACCATTTGTTTTGTGTACTCCAGAGAAGTACATTTGTATTGCTAACTTTCGGTCTTTCAAATTTCTTTTGGGCAAACATTTCACTCACTCTCCTTTTTTTCCTTCTTCGAATTAAATCTTATCTAGATCTGAAATGACGTAAAACAAATCATCTGACGTAGACTGGGTAATCTCGAACAATCATTACGCCTTTTGGAAC